>APFE030955956.1:0-22268 GCA_000404065.3 Pinus taeda | reverse complement strand
GCTTGATTTTTCATTATGTTCCTTTCAATGTTACAATACATATTTATACATGCCGAAGCATCCAATACCATGGACCGAAAACCATTGCGTCCAAAACCATGGACCGAAAACCATTGTGTCCAAAAAGCATGTGCGAAAATCATGCACAAAACCATAGGTGGGTCCGCCCAACCTAACATAGGGTCCAAAACCCCGGACCCCATAAAGTGGGGTTACGGGTACCCCTCAAACCCCCTATTAACTATGTGGAAAGAATATAATAGAACCCAACAGATCTAAGTCATTCAAGATTGGCCATCTCCAACCACTTTGACAGAGCTCCGTAACTTTCTAGGTCTTGCCAACTTCTACCGCAGGTTCGTGTTGGGATTTTCTCATTTCACTTGGCCCTTGAGTCAAGTCACCAAGGGAGGAGCGAAAGAAAAATTATTTTGGTCTAAATCTCAACAGAAGGCATTCACAGAGTTGAAAGATCGCCTTTGCAAAACACCAATGCTCGCATTACTAGACTTGCAAAAACCATCTGAGGTCAAAACAGATGCCTCTGACTATGCTATTGGGGTAGCCCTTACTGAACACAAACATCCAGTGGCATATCATAGTGAGACACTTTCAGACACAGTTCGGAAGTATCCCACTTATGAAAAAGAAATGTATTCCATTGTGCAGGCCTGCCGACAATGGAAGCATTACATTTTGGGGAAGGAAATGGTCATCCACATAGACCATCAACCCCTGCAGTTCATACAGACCCAAGGGAAATTGCAGAATGATTGCCATCAGAAGTGGTCCACATACCTGCAACAGTTCCATTTGAATATCAAGTATAAGAAGGGTAGCACCAATAATGTTTCATATTGCCTCAGTTGACCACTGATCATGGTGTTAACCACTGTGCTCAACTCATGTGGGCACGAGACTTCTGATTGGCCACTTCTCTACAAAAGTGACCCATAATTCGGCAACACATACTAGACACTCTTGGAGGGTCAGCATGTTCCAGATTTTCACCTCTAGGATGCCCTGTTATGCCACCTGGGTCACCTTTGTGTTCCTTCAAGTGAGCATGCCAAGATGATTTGGGAAGCACACACTACAGTCGAGCTGTTGGACATTTCGGGGTTGAGAAAATGGTAGCAGTACTGCAGAAGTATTTCTATTGGCCGAATCTTCGACAGGATGTTGGGAAGTACATCAGATCATACATTGCTTGTGCCATTGCCAAACCAACCATCAAGAAGCAAGGGCTCTATACCTTGCTAACTATTGTTAGTCGACCATGGGAATCCATCTCTATGGATTACATGTCAGGCCTTCCTTCCACTAAGCATGGAAACAACTGTGTTTTTGTGGTCATCGACAGGTTCCCGAAGATGGCCATTATGGCTACCTGCAAGAAGAATATCACAACAGAAGCCACTGCTAAGCTCTTCTTTGAACGAGTGTGGGTACACTTTTGGATCCCATAGTCTATCATCTCAAATCAGGATAGCAGGTTTCTCAGTACATTTTGGTCCAGTCTCTGGTCGATGCTCGACACCAAACTCGCTAAGTCCACAACCTTCCATCCTCAAACTAATGGCCAGACAGAGGTTGTCAACATGATTATCGTACACATTTTGCACATGTACAATTCAAATCATCCATGCACATGGGACGAGAGCCTTCACTATGTTTAGCACAGCTACAACCGGGCTCTCCACAGCTCGACTGGCCACATCCCTTTTCAGGTGGGCTTGGGATTCCAACCACTATGTCCCATTGATGTGGCCATGCCCTTTGCAGCTACTCATGCAGATTTGTCTCATGTCTAGTCCGAAACAGATAAGGCAAACAAATTCATTGAGCACATCCAACATATTCGCCAGCAGGTCCATGACATTGTGGAGAAATCAAATGCCAAGTACAAGCAGCGACATGATCAACATCGGGTGCCACACAAGTTTCAGGTGGGCGACAAAGTCTGGTTGCATTTGGAAAAGGAACGCCTTACTGGAGCCTATCAAAAACTCAGACCACTCTGATATGGTCCTTACACCATTACCAAGGTTGTGGGAGACAATGCATTTGATCTCAACATTCCCCCATTCATTGGCTTGCACCCAATATTCAATGTGGACCGCCTTCAGCCATACTTTCCACCATTACTAAACACATCTGACATTGTAGAACAACTCACACCCACAGAGTTAAATCCAAATTGCATGGAATAAGTTGTAACTGATCGGATCATGGACACACAGATCAAGCATGCTTGCCAGCAGAATATCCAATTATATCGAGTTGTGAAAGCAGGCCAACTCCTTCACCAAGGCAAGTGGCTCACTAGGGACCAAGTTCAGCAGAAGTTTCCTCATCTCATGGAGGAACTCAACGCAATGGGGACCATTGCTTCCTAAGGGGGGAGGAATGTCCGGTGGATTATGATGGCCACCTTCCAAGTCCACTTGGACCCCCACCATTGTTTCTTTTAGCTTTTCAGTTTCCTTAATTGTAGCACAATTTACTATTTTTAGTAGTTTTTCAGGTCATTGAACTTTCGGAGCTGTTTTGATGCCCAAAACGACGTTTTTTGGGAAAATTGGGAGCAACATGGATCCATGGCCCAATTTTTTTCTTCCTTAAGTTGTAGTCCTCAGATAGATCTTTCTAACAAGATACTGTGCGCATCAAACAGAGATCGTATACCAAAGTTACGACCCCGAGAAGTTGATGTACCAATTTACCCAAACGGGGCCCACAGTTTGGCATTTCATCTTCTAGGTTAGGTTTTTGGATGTTTAGGGTTTTCCATTGTTCTCAACAATAAATAGGCCTTCGAGCCTCATTGTAACACAGTTCAGAGGCATGTAGCCGCCACATCTCTTCTGAAAGATAAGCTACCATCGCCCTAGCTGGTTTATTTCCATTGCTATTTGTAAGCATATTTCAGTATTTTACCTTAATTAAATGAAGTAATCTCCATTGCATCTATGTGTTCATGGTTATCTCTGTAATTTTTTGTGTTCCTGTTTAAATCCGGATCAGAGAGGCAGCAAGATTGTCAAGCAGGATGATGGCTCCGGGCACTGGTGATGAAAACTGTGCAAGAGTCACTGAGTGATGGAGATGGGCAATCTGAGTTAATAGTGACTATCTACAAGGTTTGGCTTGGTTGGGAGGAAAATCTTCACAAATTTTTGGAGGTACAGTCCGGGCTGTAGGAAGGCAAGGTAGGTAGGATTTGCACAGTTTACGGGATGAGCGGGCGGCAAGGGAAGGCCAAATTTGCACAATTTTATGGAGGAACAAGCTGGGTTGTAAGGAGGGTCAACAGGGAGATATTGCACATTTTTTGGGAGGAACTACCCGGGAGGCCGACAACGAAAACTGTGCAATTCCCAGAGGGAACTGGTAGTTGGCTACTTGGTCACTAGAAGCAGAAACTTCGTAATTCCTGGAGGGAACTAGCAGTGTGCTTCTAGGAGTTGCTGGCAAGGGAAACTACACTAAGCTGGGAGGTTGGCTTGCTGATCATCTCTACGCAATTTCTAAGATAAGCTGATTGCTGGGTAGCAAAAGCCCTGCTCATGAAACTGTGAAATTTCTGAGATGAACAATCGGTCGACTCTGGGGATGACTGACTGGGAAAGTTGTGCAATTTTTGAGGGAGACAGGGATGTGCACTTGGTGTCTATCTAGCATGTCTGCGCAATTTCCTCAGTCAGCTAAGCGAGTAAGGCTAGTGGCCTCTACACAGTTTTTGAGGGGATTCAGTCCCAAGGTGACTGTCGGGTCCAACTTTCTAGATGGCCAACATGAGAGCTGATTGAATTGCTTGCAGATAGCGTAGCTTGAACAAACTAGCTTGGTTCTTTTGCATTGTTCTGGTTAATAGTCAATCAAGTCGATGGCGGGGTGATGTTCTGGCTATGAGAGGGGAGTCTGGTCATCAAAACTTCAACAAAAATGACTAAGTGTGTGAATAATCGAAATATGCATAAGTGATCATAGAAACACAAACTTACATGAATTGACGATGAAACAACTTAAACCATCTAGACACACACATGTTCAACATGTGACACTCGGGATTAACCATTCATTGATCGAGACTACGCTTGCACGACGATGAATGTGACTCCGTGTGTGAGTGCGACATATGTTTTCATAGCGAACACAACGAGCACATACGAAGCGAAGATTTTGAGAATAACTAGAACAAGGTTGCAATCATGACTTAGACACCAGCATGTAGAAACTTGAATGAAAATGAACAAGCAAGGGGGATGCAAGGACTCACACGACCTCATGGAGTGAACCCAAGTGTGTGCAGTCATCAAGCAAAACTCTCAAGGGAGGCTCCGAAATTGGTGCAAGCCAAAATTTTGGAGGGTGGTTGTAGCCACTACAACACTCTCTTAAGCATGGATATATTTTATTTATGCTCAACATTAATATATCTTTTAAACATTTTCCCTCTCTCTATATTTGTATGAAGTTGATATTGAAATATTAGTTACCATTGATATTCATGTAATTTATTCAAGAGATGCATTCATGTGTGTGTGTGTGTGTGTATCTATCTATATTATATATATATATATATATAATATATATATATATATATATATATATATATAATAATATATGTTATGTGTTGTTGTATGTTGTATGTATGTATGTATGTATGTATGTATGTATGTATGTATGTAATGTATGTATGTATGTATGTATGTGTATGTGTATGTGTATGTGTATGTGTATGTGTATGTGTATGTGTATGTGTATGTGTATGTGTATGTGTATGTGTGTATATATAAATTTCAGAGTGGGTTGTGATATCAATATTATTTCAAATGTCACATGCAATGGAAGTACACATATACCTCATTATAAAGAGTAAAAAACATTATGGATGATTCTTTTTTACTATCAATTATTTTATCTTCTGTAAACTATCGTGGATATTGCACTACACAGTTCATCACAATAGATCTGATAAAATTATATTTAAAATCTGAAATTCTACACTACTATAATTTTATTTCTTTTTAGATTTATGGATTTGTAGATTACTCTCAATATTGTATGCAAGTGAATTAAAACTATGTAGAAAATAAATTAGAAAAACAGAGAGATGCACAAGAATGAAATCAAATCTCATTGATCAAACTACTTGGACATCCAGTACATTATGTAGGCACACATAGACAGCATCTAGGACAATCTAAATCCAAATAATTCGGATCACCAACTCACAACACAAACTACGAAGACAAAACTCATGACAGGTAGACTCAAACACTAACTACGAGAACACAACTCATAAACTCCATCTGGATATATCATTTCTACATTATTCCAACATCCCCCCTTAATGGAGAAATGGATTTTCAAAAATTCTGAGTTGTTTTCTACATACTACAAAGTTCATCTTTCCAAGAGGCTTGGTAAAGATGCCAACTACATTCTCACTTGTACTACAATACACTAAATGAATCTCATGATTGTGTCTTTTCTATAACAAAATGATGTTGGACTTCAATATGTTTGTTCTGGCATGATAAATTGGATTATTTGCCAGCTTCATGGAACTCTGGTTGTCACATTTGATGTGTGTTGGTCCTCTTTGTTTTTCTCCAACATCTTCAAGAATCCTCTTTAATTAAATAACTTCACAAGTTGCACTGGTCAAGGATTTATATTCAGCTTATGTGGATGACAAAGAAACTTTTGGTTGTGATTTGAACCCGAGATGAGAAACATGGGAAAATAACTTTAATGGGGTACACAATGACTTAGAGATTTGAGATCAGATGACCTTCACGGATCAACAACATTTACAAGTTCCTTTCACGCCCTTGGATCTCGCACCCAACACGAAGATCCAGGCAAATATAACCGTTTCGTAGATTTGATCGATGTTCGACACAATCTCTACTACAAATATCATGCCAACCACCAATCTTCGGCTCTTCTCCAGAGCAGGAAACTTACAGCAAACAGATCTGCGCTCTAGGCTCCATAGATCTAACTCTCACCTTAGCTTTGAATCTCAAATTTCAACCGAGATGCGCTCCACAGTAGATCACCGTAAGGCAGAGGCTTGATCTAGTATCACAAACTCAGCTTACCGCTCAATCAGTATGGGAGAGGTTTTTTCTCGATGCTGAAATTATAGAAGACAAAATATGAATGAATAAATGTGTAACTCTTACTCTGTAGCTGACGTCTAGCATCAACAATAGCCTCAACAAGGAATTTCATGGACAACTTCTCCCCTTTTAAATACATTTTCATGCACAACAAAATGAGATCCTGTGGTTACCCATGGTTCCACATGCAACACTTCACTGCGGCTTGCCTTTGTGTCTCACTAGCTGCTAAGCACATCCACCTCCTTCACAACAACTACATAGGTTTCACAATAATTATACCAACGCAACAACTCACTCCATATGCGTTGTAAACTATTAGTTGGAAACAACTGTTTATCAGCAGGTTTTAACAATGATGCTCCTCTTCTCCGCGTTTCAACACCAATTTGTTGCACATGTTTATACCTCACTCTAATTCAACCATGTCGGAGATGTGGATATGCCTCTCTACTACGCAACCACACCAAACTCGGGCCTTCATCTTAGCACATCATCACTGATGTCCATAATACCCGCTCGCACTGCTGCAAAATTTATTCCTTCATAGGAAGAGGATGCCACCAATCACAAAGATTCAAGCCTCCTCGATTTTATTGTTATTCACTGCTTAACCACAACGCAACAAACCTCCAAGATCTCTCGACAACAAATCTTTCAGTCTTGACCACCCTCAACTCTGATACCAAATTAGAAAAACAGAGAGATGCACAAGAATGAAATCAAATATCATTGATCAAACTGCTTGGACAACCAATACATTATATAGGCACACATAGAGAGCTTCTAGGACAATCTAGATCCAAATAATTCGGATCACCAACTCACAACACAAACTATGAAGACACAACTCATGACAGATAGACTCAAACACTAACTACGAGAACACAACTCATAAACTCTATTTGGACATATCGTTTCTACATTATTCCAACAAAATAGAGAACAATGAAATAAAATCTCTCAGACATTTGACACAAAATATGACTTGTGAAACCCTTTTGGGAGAAAAGCCTAGTTGGAAGGTGACGTCACTTTTCTCTCTTTCTTTGAATAGAAAATGTCTGAGTACAAACAAGTATCGCTTATGGCCTATGGGCTACTACAATGCATAAATCCTATCTGTGTGCTCAATATCTTATCCCTTTCAATTATTCCATTTTCCTCCTAGTTGTCCGATTATAACACATCCCAATAGCCTACTCGTGGTTAGGTTTGACTACCTCAACCCTTAACCATAGTTACAATATAGACTCTTTTAAGTCTTCTTCATCATAATCACATGGCTAGCACATTTTTCATGAATAATGGGGTTTGATGTGACATCCTTTCGAATTATGGTGGTGAAAACAAGAAGATCAACTTCTAAGTGGCATAACTTTCACATACAGACTTCGATTAATGTGATTCTTGCACCGTTGGAAAGGTCTCTGTGAGTATAATAGGAAAAAAGTTTGTGGTACTAAAGTGACAAATTTTTACCCCCAAAAACTTCATTTAGTTCCTCAAAATGCTCGTAGAATGTTTCAGAACCCAATTTGCGAAACTGGTTCAGTAAAAATGGTCCTATGAGTTGGTTCCTCCACTTTTTCCACTCTGATCGAGATAAATGACAGACAATAAAATGATCCAATCAAGATCAATATTGTATATATAAAGTTGATGTAAACTTATGTTATTTATAATAGATATTGATTTTTTTTTGTTATTAATACTTTTATTTTCTTTAATGCATATTATTTTCTTTCTTTTAATGTAATATTTATATGGCAATATTTTTGTTATTAATATTTTTATTTTTTTTAATGCACATATTATTTTCTTTCTTTTAATGTAATATTTATGAGACAATATCTCTACACAACAATGATCAATGTTACCTAATTTACAATAGCCCGTTCTACAATTATGGAGAAACCTCTTTTCGCTCATAAATGATCTTGAAACCTAATTTTATTTATTTTTTTTAGAATTGGCAACAAGCAGCCTCACGACTCGTGAAAGCCTCTTTCCACTCATAAATGATCTTGAAACCTTTATTTTTGTTTAATTAGAGTGGAATTGGCAACCGGGGCAGCCTCGTGACTCGAGAAAGCCTCTTTTCGCTCATAAATGATCTTGAAACCTAATTTATTTTATTTTATTTTTTTATTTGTTTTTATTAGAGTGGAATCGGCAACAGGGGCAGCCTGGCGACTTACGAAAGCCTATTTCCACTCATAAATGATCTTGAAACCTAATTTAATATTTTTTTATTTTTTTTTATTATAGTGGAATCGGCAACAAGAGCAGCCTCGCAACTCGTGTTACACGGGGTCGATTCTGACCGCTACCTCTATAACCACTGAGAGCTCACTGGGAGCTGCACCAGCCCCTCTGTTTTAGGGCACCCGCCCCTCTATACAACTCCAGGGTAAGTTTGGGGGATTTGAACTTGTGACCTTTAGTACGAGCCCGCCTTTCTAAGGAACTTCACCGCATTGTGATTACCAACTCGCCTACCCTCGTGGGGATATCTTGAAACCTAATTTTCAATCAGGTAATCTCTTCCCTTTTTTTTCTTTTTCTTTTGGGAAAAAAATATCATAATGATAAGGTAAGTGGAGAAGATATTAAAGATATTATCTATTGTATTATTTGAGTAACCCTATTTCTACAACTTACCTCACAAATAGTGAAAAATGGATAAGACTAGTAGAGATTCCAATTAAAAATGTTTGCATTTTAATTTTTAGTTAATTTTATTTGAAATTTGATAAAAAATGATTAGAACCTTGATTTTTTTTCTAAAAAAATTGAACTTTCATTAGAAAACCCAGAAAGAAAATGTTACATGTTCTTGTGTCTATTTTCAGATTAAACTACCTCACATGATATATTCATTGATATCACTACTACTATATACAAAATGAGGTATGATTCAATAGTCAATTCCTCCATTTGGAGAAGAGAAAGTTAAAAAAAAAAATAGAATGATTCACCATGAATCTTTTTGTAGAATTTGAATAATATGACACTTATCACATAGATTATCCTGATTATCACTATTGTGAACAGCATAATACATAACCTCCTCTACATTGATCATCAATTTGCAGTATTAAAGAAACAATCGCATGCGCACATTGAAGCATCAATCACACATATCAACACAGTATGTACCGGCGAAAGCATACAGCTAAAAACCCCCAACTATTTTTATATTATATTGATTGAGAACATGTAACAATACATAGTACAATACTCCTCACAAGTACTCAGCACTATCTCCACTTGTTACACACAAACTAGCTCAGATCTGAATCAATCACTGGCTCAAATCTCCTCCGCTGCTTTCCTGCTTCCATTGCGCAATCTTGCATGAGAATAGAATGAGAATGGCTGATCCAAACTCGTATTTCCCTTGTGTAACACTACGCAATCCTCATTGGCAATCTCAACGTATTGTGCAAATCACATGCACAACTATAGTCACAACTGATAGGTGTCTTGCCCTTTCACTCATCTCTAACACTTGTCTCTACTGAACTGCCCATGCACTGAGTTAAATGATGTATTCCTCAGTTGATTTATGAGTTAATAATTAGTGAATTAATTAATAACTAATTCACATCACTCATCATTAGTCTATTTATCAGTTAGACTAACTACAACTAGTTCAACTAAGTCAAACTGAACACAAGTCCATCAACTCCTCATTCAACTCCACCAAACTCAATCACTTGAGTTCTAACTGAAGTCCTTCATGCAATAGCTCAAGTAACCCATAAGAAAAGCGTATTTCCTTCTGGCAGTTGAATGTGCCACATCTGTAGCTCGAACTGAAGTGCTCCAAGAGAACAAGATAATGTTTATAGTCCAAATATTATTAAGAGCTAATAATATTCGACTGTTCTATTTTTAGCTTGGCAGTCTAAAAATAGACTCTGCCCATATGTCTAAAAATAGAAGTCCATCTATTTTTACCAACTTGACCAATCATCCACAAATAGCATGCTGCAACTCATAGATCATGATCCATATGTCTAAAAATAGACTTTGCGCAAAAAATAGCCTGCAGGACCACTTAGTGATGGCGACTTCTTTTCACTAAGCTCCATCATCTTGTTGCATTTTCAACACTCCCTCTCAACAAGATATGGATTATCTGCAACCCCTATCTTGTCTCTGTGGTATTCGAATTTGCTCCTGGTGAGCGACTTCGTCAAGATATCAACATCCTAATCCTTCGTGGGAATATATGAAAGTAACATGATTCTCCACTGCACACAATCTCTGATATGATGGTACCTAATGTCGATATTGTCCGTTGGGCTCCCTAACCAATCCGCATCCTCCTGTCTGCACCAAGATCCATATCCCGATGTGCCTCTCTTGAGCCTTCACACATGCGACTCCACCAACTGTCGATAAACAGTGGCATCCACTACCTCTGCTGAAGTAGCATCCTCCTTCCTCCAACCTCTAGGAAGGAACGCAGTCTTCACATCCATATCATGGATGTGCCACCCCATCTACATCACTTTGTAGATCCATCTCGAACCCACCACTGATTTCCCCTCTGATCTTGGGACAATCTCCCATGCACTGTTTCTGATAATCGAATCATACTTTTCCACCATGGCGTCTACCCATGTAGGATCCTCCACAGCTTCCTTGAAAGAGGATGGCTCAGTCATGACACATTTGCTCATAAGAGCCATGTATCCAGTGTACCGATCAGGTGACTGTCTCTGTTTACGCTCTGTTGTAGGTGGTCCTACAACCTTCTCTGCATCTTGAGCCAGTCACTCAGCTTCTGTAGTGCGCTTTCGCCCTCTAATGGTTGACACTGCATGAGTGGTCTCTTCCACTCCATGAACTTCATCTTGTGGCTGATTCACATCCTGAAGCTGATCCTTAGGAACTAATAGCTCCTCATCTAGATGCAAGTGTGGCTCCCTCTGAAGCGAGCACTTCATGGTTTTCTCCTCCTGAAATTTTATTTCCTGTCACACAACAGTCTTGCGACTGTCTGGAAAATACACACGATAGTTGTGGGGCGTATTAGTGTACCCCACAAATATCCCAACCTTTGCGGTCGGCTATAGCTTCTTCCTGGCATCCTTCGTCACATGCATGTAAACAGGAGAACCAAAAATCCTCAAATGGGAAATATACGGCCTCTTACCAGAATAAGCCTCCTTGGGTGTACTCATGCCAAGCATCTTGTGAGGACAACGGTTCTGCACATATACTGCAGTATTGCATGCCTCCGCCCACAATTGAAGGGGTAGGCCCTGATCATGCAACATCACCTGTGCAGCACCCACGATCATTTTGTTCTTCCGCTCAGTAACCCCGTTCTGATGTGGGTTATGGGGAGCTATGAGCTCTCTTCGAATCCATTCTGTGCTGCAGAAGTCCTTGAACTTGCTAGAGATGAATTCACCACCATTTTCGCTCTTAAGAGCCCTCACCTTCTTCCCCAATTCCTTCTCGACCAATGCTTTGAACTCATAGAACTTTGAGTATGTCTCACTCTTCTTCTACATGAAGAAGATCCAGCACTTTCGGGAGAAATCATCAACAAAGATCACATAGTACTTGTGCTTTGCTGTCGAAGCTACTAAGAAAGGTCCACACAAGTCTGTGTGAATTCTCTCAAGGATCGTTATGGCGCGACTATCCTTCTCGTGAAAGGTGGCTTCACAAATTTTCCCAAAGTACACCCCTTGCACTGATCTGACTGCGCAAGAGTGCCTTTAGGAAGCCCAGTAGAAATCTATTGCAGTGTCTTCAAGGCTCCATGGTGAAGGTGGCCCAATCTCCGGTGCCATAGCTTGCCATCATCCCGGCTCACCACTTCTTCTGCCTTGCATGCCATTGCTGCGCAGCCATCTACATGCAACTGATAAAGGTTCTTGACTCGAACCCCTATCTTCCGAGTTTCTCTAGTTGTCTTACTCCGCACGAAAGCCTTTCCCTCACTGAAAACAACATCATATCACTTGTCTTCTAACATCACCACAGAAATAAGATTCTTCTTCAATCCTGGAACATGCATTACTTCCTTCAACACGAAGGATTTACCAGACTCCCTCTCAAAGGAAATGGTACCGATACCGGTTGCACTGTATCTACCATCATCACCCATCTCAATGTGCACTCCAAGATCTTTTTCATTCATATCAGAAAACAAATCTCGATCTCCTGTCATGTGAAAAGACGCACCACTGTCCAAGAACCATACCGATCCCATCACACTTGATACCAAGCATGTGATCAGTGAAAAATCCAGCTCAAACTGCGAGGCTAAGGCCTCTCCCGCTGCAGATCTAGCAGCTTGCTTATTTTTCTTCTTCTGCAGACAATTTGTGGCATAGTGTCCGTGCTGGTGACAGTGAAAGCACTTCACCTTGGACATGTCTTGCTTCTTGTCTTTTGCACCGGATTGAGAAGCTTTCTTGTTCTTCCCTTTCTTTGCTTTGGCAGCCAAAGCGCAATTTTCTTCATCAGATGCCTTTGATAAAGATCTGCCCCTGGTATTCCGCCTGATCTCCTCTTGCACAAGATCTGACCAAAGTCTCTCCCATCCTGGAAATTTTTCTCGACCATTGATAGAGTCCTAATAGGAATGCCAACTCTTCGGAAGACCAAAGAGAGCCAAGCTCACCAAGTCCTCATCATCGACAGTCACTCCCACACTTCCCATCTCATCTCGGCATTGGGTGAACTTCGTGAGATACTTGGGCATACTGTCGCCTTTCTCACACTTTATGTTTCTGAGTTTATCCTTGAGCGCCAACTTCCTCTAGTCGCTCTTGCTTTGGAATAGATCTATCAACGCTTTCCACATCAAGTATGGAGAAGCCTTTCCATGGAGGCTGGACACAATGTGATCCCTCATGTCCTCCAACAGAATCCTTTGACACTTTGTTGTCTTCTTTTGCCAATCCTCGACTTGAGCAGCATCAGTAGGTTTCGGGACATCCGCATCTATGAACTCCTTCAAGCCATTATCATCTAACACCACCTCCATCATGTCCTTCCATGAAATATAGTTCGAGCTTCCCTCAAGGGCATGCTCCAATCGCAATCCATTGAAAGACATTTCAACTTTGACACCAAGAAAACACTGCTGCAAATTCGAATTCCACCAGCTCAAAACTCAACTGCTTCTGATCTAAAATTTGTGAGAACAAAGTATTTCTCGTACAGAGATTGATTGTATGGGCATTCGCTGAATATCTCACCTTCCAAAAGAAGGATGAATCCAGAGGCTACCTGGCTCGATTACAGACTCTACTTGAAGAAATAAAATGTAAACACTTTCTGAAGAATAGATCTGATGATCAACTACGCTTTGATATCATGTAGAAATCTCTTCTACAAATCAACCAGCTCTGATACCATGTAGAAATTTTGAATAATATAACACTTATTCACAGAGATTATCCTGATTATACACTATTTGCGGAATCATGCATATAGATAACCTCTCTAACGTTGACATAACAATTTGCGAATTAAAGAAACATCGCATGCCACATTGAGACAGTCAATCACACATATCAACACAGTATGTACTGGGGAAAGCATACAGCTGAAAACCCCTCAACTATCTGTATATTATATTGATTGAGAACATGTAACAATACATAGTACAATACTCGTCGCAAGTACCTCAGTACTATCTCCACCTGTTACACACAAACTAGCTTAGATCTGAATCAATCACAGGTTCAAATCTCCTCCAATGCTTGCCTGCCTCCACTGCGCAATCTTGCATGAGAATAAATGAGAATATCTGATCCAAACTCGTATTTCCCTTGTGTTGCACTACGCAATCCTCATTGGCAATCTCAATCCACTGATTGTGCAAATCTCGTGCACAACTATAGTCACAATTGACAGCTGTCTTGCCCTTTCACTCACCTTTAACACTTGTCTCCACTGAACTGTCTATGTACTGAGTTAACTGATGTATTCTTTAGTTGATTTATGAGTTAATAATTAGTGAATTAATTAATAATTAGTTCACACCACTCATCACTAGTGTATTTGGTAGTTAGACTAAATACAACTAGTTCAACTAAGTCAAACTGAACACAACTCCATCACTTGAGTTCTAACTGAAGTCTATCGTGCAATAGCTCAACTAACCCATAAAAAAAGTGTATTTCCTTCTGGCAGTTGCATGTCCCACATCTGTAGCTCGAACTGAAGTGCTCCAAGAGGATAAGATAATGTTTATAGTCCAAATATTATTAAGAGCTAATAATATTCGACTGTTCTAATTTTAGACTGGCAGTCTAAAAATAGACTCCACCCACATGTCTAAAAATAGAGGTCCATCTATTTTTACCAACATGACCAATCATCCATAAATAGCATCCTGCAACTCATAGACCATGATCCATATGTCTAAAAATAGACTTTGCACCAAAAATAGCCTGCGGGACCACTTAGTGAAGGCGACTTCTTTTCACTAAGCTCCATCATCTTGTTGCATTTTCAACATCTTTAAGGATACAAAAAAAACAAAATAGATCACCAAGAATCTTTAAGAATACAAAAAAAAACATAATAGATCCAAGAATCCTTAACCTGAAATATCACTCCAATTTTATATAGTTTATATAATTTTAATGTCGGTAAAAATACTAAATTTTTTTATAAATTCAAAAAATATTTTAAATAATAATAAAAAATGAAAAAACACAACCTCTTACCAAAAAATATCACCACATTTTAACCCAAAAACAAAACGTAAAATAGTTAAACTAATTCTTAAACCAAAAGATATCACCACATTTTAGCCAAAAACAAAACGTAAAATAGTTAAACTAATTCTTAAAACTGTTCTTAATATGCAGTAGTAGTACATAGTTATGTAAAAATTAATAAAATTAGATTTTTTTTATAATAAAGTATTCATCCTATAAGTAATTTGCATTTTCAATTTTTCTCCTAATATTTAAAAAAATAATTTAAATAAACTTTAGAAAAACCAGCTAATTTATAACCTATAAAAATAAGTTCAATTTAAAATAAAATAATAACATACTCCTCGACTAGTCATGCAAAATGGGAAATTCACATTGATAGCGTCTACCGAGGTGGAGGAATTGCCTAGATGGTCAAAAGCGGAGGAATTGCCTGGATGGTCAAAAGTGTCGGAATCCAGGTAAAAAAAATTCAAAATTTTTTAGAAGTAGTGTTTGAATCGTGTTTTTAATGGTGGAAATAGATTCAACAACATCAAAAAAGTCTAGAACACCTAAAATTTTGAAATTTAACAACTATAACTTGGATTTGCAAATATGAGCTATGATTCAAAATACCTAAGTTTAATGATATGACTTTTGTTTCTTTTTATCTTTATTAAATTTATAAAATAAATATTAATTAAAATTTTCAAAAAGGTGATTTTTTTAATATAATATAGATAATATTACATTACGATATCCTTCTGGAAAAGGGAAAGAGCCTCTAATTACGCCCACCCCTGTTAATTCTCCTATTTCATCACCTACAAACTCGATTGGTAGTGATCTGGACTACCTTTTAAACAAGAAATCTTTGGAGCTCAGGCCCCTCACCATTCATAAGCTAGGAATCCGAAGATCTCCCCACATAAGTCCCAATTCTGCAAGTAACATCACAGTGAGGAGGAAAAACAATAGGGGTAGTAGACATTTCAGGGGGCGGGGTGAAGGAGCAGGTAGAGGTATCAGTGATCTATCTCTTATTGATATCCCCATCATTGATATGACCGAGGAAAGGCCCCTTAGAGCAAGCATGGCCAGAAAGCCTTCTCAATGAATTTCATCATATCAGTGAATATCAGAGGTCTGGAGGCAGACCATAAATTTGCGGCCTTAAAGGATATTTTTTTTTCTGTCAGCAAGCCCCAAAATCATTTTAATTCAAGAGACCATGCATGCTTCTTCTGTAACAGTTTCTTATTTCAGGAAGATGTTCCCCCTCTGGCACTTTTCTGCTTCGGAAGCAAACAGCCTTTTAGGCGGTTTGGCTGTGTTATGGGATCCTAGTTGGATCAAAGCAAGAACATATAGTTGTCTCACATGCATCCTCATCTCGGCTCAAATGAGAGGGCATAAATGTCCTATAAATATTTTGAAAATATATGCACCCTACAAGAACAAACTATCTTTCTGGGAAACTCTTTTTGCTTCAGAAATATTTGATGTTGAATTTTTACTCATTGCAAGTGACCTTAATATCACTTTAAATATGGACGAAATCTGGGGCATAAACAAGAAAAAGGATCCCATCGTTGACAGAATTAAGAATGAGTTTCTAAGCAGGAACTTTGTTGACATCCCCCTTCCCAAACTGCTTTCGACGTGGGAAAATGGTAGGATCGAGAAAGCTTATATTGCCAAGAGAATTGACAGATTTATCCTTCATGCTAGTCTAATTGACAAATTAGGCGTGCCTTTTTCATCAATCAAGAACATCTTCAATTCTGATCATAGACCGATTATGCTTGGATGGAGGGGAAAGGGGTTTAGAAAAGGTTACTCTTTTAAATTCAACAGGACATGTTTAGAAGACCCGAAGTTTAATGATGTCATTTCAAAATCCTAGTCTGAGATGTCGTCTCCCAAAGGTTTTCCACTTCTAATGACTTTCAGGGACAAAATGGAGACCATTCGAAAGGTGGTTAAGGAGTGGCAATACAAAAAAAGACAAGCCAACAGAAAGGAGCTCCGGGAGATTCAAATGGAATTGGATAGCGTCGCGGATTCCATGGCTTCACACATGCTTCCGTTCAAAATTACATGCCGGATTAAGGAGCTCCAAAAGGAAAAATAAAAAAATTTAGAACAAGAAGAATCTTTCTGGAGGTTAAAGAGCAGAGCTATTTGGTTGAAGGAAGGGGATAGGAATTCAAAATTCTTTCATAATTTCGCCAGCTCCAGACATGAAAAGAATTCTAAATGGAAAATCAGTGATGGGAGAGGATGGTTTCTATATTCCCAACAGGACATTTCAGATGGGGCTGTGAAATATTTTGAGAACCAATACAAAAGGTCTGAAGTATGCAAATTTCAGGTATTTTGTGGGGTATTGAAGTGTTTCCTCAAATATTTGATGATGATCTAGATGATCAAATCTTCCTGTTGGTATCCGAGGAGGAGTTGCTGAGAACTATGAAATCTTTTAAAAGGGACAAGTGTCTGGGTCCTGACGGTTGGACGATAGAATTTTTCATTCACTTTTTTGATCTTATAAAATCAGACCTATTAAGGATGGTGGAAGGATCCGGGATGTCAGGCAACACCAATCAAAAAACCTATCCCACTAACATAGCACTCATTCCTAGAAAAGGAGATGCGGAATCCTTTAAGGACTTTAGACCGATCTCACTTTGTAACATCTCTTTCAAAATTATATCGAAGATCATAGCTGAAAGAATAAAAGGAACCTTTTCAAAATATCTTTCAAAGGATCATCATGCCTTTCTAAAGAGAAGAAATATTCTAGATGCAGTTGCAAGCACACAGGAAGACCTGTTTGCCATACACTCCAAAAAAAGTGATGCGGTTATTCTCAAGATCGATCTCTGCAAGGCATACAATTGCCTTGATTGGGGCTTCACTAGGTGTCTGCTCACAAAGGTTGGTTTAAGAGCCAGCATGATCAACTAGATCATGGCCAGTGTTGAAAGGGTGGACTATGCGATCATCATTAATGAGATTCCATCTCCTTTTTCCGTGCGGCCAGAGGCCTCCGCCAAGGATGTCCCCTAGTGCCGCTCTTGTTTATCCTGGCTATGAACTTGCTTAGCCTTCATATCAACAAGGCTGTCATGGAAAACAAATGCCGCCCCCTGAAAATTTGTAGAAACATTTCAATCTCTCACAATTTATTTGTAGATGATATTATTCTATTTGAAATGTTTTGCAGGTTCACTTGTATTTGCTTCTATGAAATCCTAAAAAAAATTAAAACGGCTACAGGATTGCAAATAAACTATGTGAAGTCAAATATTTTCCACAATGACTCCAATCCGGATGAAGTTGAATGGCTTGCTAGCCTATTTGGAATCAAAGCGAAATCCATCAGTCTTGGCATTAAATATTTGGGTTTTCAGATAAAAGCAAATGGATACTCAAAGGCAGATTGGAATTGGATTTCAGACAAATACTACAGGAAGATTTCTACTTAGGAGTTTAGATGTCTAACTTTGGCGGGAAGAGTGACCCTAGCTCAATCAGTGCTGAACCAACTCACGATTTATTGGGCACATTTATATTTCCTCCTTGCGAGTATAATTCAAAATATGAACAAACTTACAATGAATTTTATTTGGGGCGGTCAAGTGGAGAAAATGAAATACCATCTCTCAAAACTGTCCAGTATCTCGCTGCCAAAGAGTATGGGTGGATGGGGTTTGCTCAACATGCGCACTTTCAGGAGGGCTCTCCTATGCAAGTCATTGTGGAGAGCATTTCATGGAGAAGGTTCATGGAGTTCCATTGTACAGAAGAAATATTTGGGTAGGAAGGATCTATCTTTTTGGTTCAGGGAGGGAAGGATCGACGCCCCATATGGCTCTTCAATTTGGCTCAGCTTTCGTAAGATAGAAAATTATTTTTTGAAGAATTTAATTTGGCGTTTTCAATCTGGCAACAAGATCCTTATCAGCAAAGACCAATTCCTGTGTGGAGCCAAGGAGATCAATGTGCCTGTATCTTTATTAAATTTCTTTCATAGAAGGGGACTCTTCTTCTAGGACAGTTTGATTGCGGAATGGCAGGGATCTATTCCACTGTGGAAAGATGCAGGAACTCTGGAAATGCCTGGTCCAATCGCCCTTCAATGGGAACACATCAGGATGTGCCTAAGGAACTGCGGCTTTTTTCGTTCTGTAGAATCTGACAGTCTCACCTGGAAAAATTTGATAGGATTGAATAATGTCCGCGTCAAAGATGTATATATGAATTTAATTGGTCTCAAGCAGCCCTCTCTCAATCCTATCTTCCCTCACATTTTTTGGAAGGTAGATTGCCCGCCCAAAATGATTTTCTTTGCCTGGCTCTCATTCCATAATAAGAATCTATCCTGAGAAAACTTATAGAAGAGGGGATGTCATGGTCCCGGTTTATGTTCTATTTGTAGATCAGAGGAGGAAAACAATGAACATTTATTTTTAGAATGGAAAAGTACCTGGAAATTATGGCATGCTCTGGAGAATCATTATGGAATCCAGCAGAATATCCACGCTTCAGTCATTGAAGCGCTCCTCTGGTGCAGCGAGCAAAAAGAATCATGGAGAACAATTTTCATTATCACTCTATGGAGTATATGGAAGTGGCGGAACAATTCTATTTTCAATGGCTGCAAATCCCCTTTCTTGGAAATATTTTTCAATATTGTTTCTCTTTATGAAGCTCTCCCGCAAAAGTCTCTCAACCAAAAAAAGGGCGCCTGCAAAGAACTTTCAATGGATCCTTCAATTTATCCAAGGGCGTACTTCGATGGAGCTGAACAGAGAGGCTCCTGTGGTTGTGGTGTTATAATTATGGTAAATGAAAACAATCAATTCTTCATCCACTGGAATGGCGGGAGAGGCACCAACAACAAAGCTGAGGCGATGGCCCTCGCTGGCCTCCTAAAATTTTTCCTCTTTCTAAACATACAGGATGTCTCAGTTTTTGGAGATTCAAAGGTGATGGTGGATTTCGTCTCTAGGAAAAATCATATTTTCATGTTGCACCTTGTAGGATGGATGGATAGGATCAGTTTATATTGGGGGAGCTTGGAAGGTGGCTCCATTCATCATATTAGCAGGAATCTAAATCAGCAGGCTGATTCGCTGTCAAAAGAGGGTCTTCATGCTGCTCCTGGTCCTTGGTTTTTGCAGGTTTCATCTGAAGGGAAACTTTTTCCTATACATGAATTTTCTCTACCTGATTTGTGTTAGAGCCAACAATGCACAGCAGACAAAAAACATATACACAGCAAATATAATCATGCACAGGAGACAACAGATTAACGTGGTTCACCCAACCAATCTGGGCTACGTCCACCAAACATAGGCATCGGCAATCTTTATTAATCAAACAGGAGATTACAAAAATTAATCAATTCCTCACAAACTCTCACACCCAAAAACAATCCGTATGGATACCTATTTTATAGCTAGGAGAATCTAACTTCCTCATAAATCCTCTCACATCAAATATAGGATGCATTAACTCTCTCCCAACAACCTGGAGCTAATCTAGCAACAAATTCCTATTGTTGTCACACACTGAGATTTTTGCCTATTTTAATGAAACATAAAATCTCAACAATTTGTAGTTTTCGCATGCAATCTCTCAGGTTTTCTCTTTTGCTTTTTATTTCATATGTGGCTGTATCTGTCTTATTCCTTGCGGAAGTCTCCTCCTTTGATAACTTTATGTCCAAAAGATGAAGAAAATCTTGAAGATGGTCGATTTACATGTGTCTTATGATACCTTTGTAGCTAGATTTAGTCACCTATCTGTCATTCTCCTGGCAGGTGTTGTTTTTGGGATATGATCCAAGTTGTATGATTTCTATGCCCCTGTTTTTGGGTCTTTTTTAGAAATCGGTTGTATATGTACGCCTATTTATATTCCTCATATAATAAAATATCATGTTTTTTCTTCCCGAAAAAATGTTAAAAACTTGTGTCATCTCAATAAAACAAATGCAATTAAAAAGGCATATAATATTTCAATCTAGAGTTGGCAGAGATGAGTTGAAATGAATGGCCAAATGACCGCGTCGAAATGGCCAAAATTGACAAACATATACATGTACTAAGCCTTGGTATATCTATACTCTAGTCAAAGTACTTTATATTTGTGGTGTGAATGATTGATATTATGGTAAATAGGTATTCATAGGGTTGTTTATTTTAAGTTTTGGTTTTCGATTAATTTGATTTAAAATTTAACTAGCATTTGCACCAGATGTTGCAAAGGAAACGTCGTAAGACGTGCATATGGAAGAAGAGCATAAATGGAAAAAGATGTGATATGTTACAAGATCTAACTATAGACCAATTTGAGTGAAAAAAAATGTTAATGTTAAATGTAATACAATCAAACAATCTACTAAAAAAAGAGCCATTTGCAACTTCCGTCCCAAATGCTCAATCTAAGAGTTTATTTTCATTGACAATTCGAAGAGTTTATTTTCGTTGATAATTGCATCCTAGATCAGAACTCCTTTCTCTTCCATTTTTCTTTCATAGTGTCAGCTAGACTGAACCCTCGACCATCATATGTTACCTTTGTTTCATCACCTCAACCAAACTGAATCCTTCCCCCTCACATGGTAATTGTTCCAGACCAAATTTCTTTGTGAGTAATATCCCTCATAAGGTAATCACCCTCATATGGTAATTGTTCTAGACCAAATTTCTTTGTGAGTAATATCTAAAAGCATTTCCATTTATACACAGTGTGCCTAAAACATTCACCAATCTCCAAGCATAGAAGCCAGACTAAACCCTCCACCATCATATGGTACCTTTGTCTTTCATCGCCACAGTATGGTACCTTTGTCTTTCATCGCCTAAACTGAACCCTTCACCCTCCCTCATATGGTAATTGTTCCAAACTAAGATTCTTTGTGAGTAACCTCTAAAGGCATTTCCATTTATACAATGTGCCTAAAACATTCACCAGTCTTCATATAAATTTTCCAATGTTTTTTAATATAAATTCATATTCTCAAAAGTTTTATTTTATAATTCAATATAAATAAAAACAACTTAAAACCTAAAGAAAATGAAATCTTAGATTCAAACATTAAACATGCATTAAATTCTTAAAGAAATTCCACTTCATAAAAAAAATTCTCAAGCTTCTTTATCTAAATT
This sequence comes from Pinus taeda, assembly GCA_000404065.3. Lineage (NCBI taxonomy): Eukaryota > Viridiplantae > Streptophyta > Pinopsida > Pinales > Pinaceae > Pinus > Pinus taeda. The sequence goes on along the minus strand of APFE030955956.1, from coordinate 260 downwards.
AATATTCTTTATTTTACAATTCAATATAAAAAAAAACAACTTAAAACTTGAAAAAAATGTGATTATACATTATAGATTCAAACACTAAACTTATAATTAATCCTTGAAAAAAATTATATTCACACAAAATTTCCAAAATTACATAAACTCATATTTTAACAAAATTTATTATAAAATTCAATATATATAACATAATTATTAAAATTAAAATTAAAATATTCATCCAATTATAACTTTTTTAATAGACAAATTTACAAATA
>APFE030955953.1:0-44098 GCA_000404065.3 Pinus taeda | reverse complement strand
TGTCTCTTTCAGCATTTTCAGTTTCCTTAATTGTAGCACAACTTACTATTTTTAGCAGTTTTTCGGGTCCTGAACTTTAGGAGCCGTTTTGAAGCCCTAAACGACGTATTTTGGGGAATCCAGGGGCAACACATGTCAACGGAACATGGACCGGTGTTTCCCATTCCAACAATGGTATTTCTTGGATAGATCTTTCTAACGAGCTATCATACGCGTCAAACGGAGATCGTATGCCAAAGTTACGACCCCGGGAAATTGATGTACCAATTTACCCAAAACGGGGCCCACAATTTGGCGTTTCATCTTCTAAGGGCCGGTTTTGGAATGTGAAGGGTTTTCCATTGTTTCTCAATAATAAATAGGCCTTCGAGCCTCATTGTAACACAAGTTCGGAACAGTTCAGAGACGTGTAGCCGCACATCTCTTCTCAGAGATAAGCTACCATCGTCCTAGCTGGTTTATTTCCAATTCTGGTTGTAAGCATATTTCGGTATTTTCCATTAATGAAATGAAGTGTTATTTCCGCTGCATCTCTTTATTTATGGTTATCGCATCTTTGTATTTATGGTTATCTCTGTAATCTATTGCGTTCCTATTTAAATCCGGATCAGTTGTAAGCATGTTGCACATAACACAAACGTTCATCCCAAAGCTTGGGGTGCTTGCTGCAATAGCCTCTGAGCAATTGGATCACTGCCTTGTTGACCACTTCTGTTTGGCCATCTATTTGTAGATGAAGAGTTGTGCTCTTCTTTAGTCTAGTGTCCATTAATTCCCACAGACTTGACCAAAATTTCCCAACAAATCGGGAATGTCGATCAGATATAATGGAAGTGGGTAATCCAAAATGAACCCACACATGTTGAAAGAACAACTTGGCAGTTTGTTCAGCTATAATCTATTTGTCACAAGGTATTAAAATACACATTTTTCTGAACCTATCCACAACAACATATAAATAGTCATGACCTTTCCTAGATTTAGGCAGTCCTCCAACGAATTCCATGGAAACACTTTCCCAAGGATGAGAGGGTACTGGCAGTGGAGTGTACAAGCCTAGTTTTCTATTGTTGGGCTTGCTTTTAACACACATGGTACACCCTCTTACATATCTAGAAACAATTTTGTTCATTTTTTGCCAATAACAAAATCTTTGCAGTTGTGCAACTATTTTACTTACGCCAAAATGACCTGAGATTAGAGAAGTGTGCACTTCTCGAATTATCTTTACTCTTTCAGTTTGTGGAATGCATAACTTTCCAAAATGATACAAGATTCGGTCCTTTACGTGATAATCCAATTCTTCTACTTGTTTTCCACGACTTAAAGTTGCATATACATCTTTAAAATCTATATCTTGAGCATATTGTTCAATGTAGCTTTCATGCAATACTGAATTATGCTTAAGTATAATAGATGCATCTATTATTGATTTGGACAACATATATGCAACTTTATTGTGTATGCCCTTTTTATATCTGATGAATAGATGAAATTGTTGTAGAAAACCCATCCACCTATAGTGTCTTGATTGTTGCAACTTAGTTTGTGAGTGAAAATATTGAAGTGGTTGATGGTCAGTATGTATAACTGTCTCTTTGCCTATTAAATAATGTTTCCACTTTTTCACACTTTGTACTAATGCATACAGTTCTTTATCATATGTGGGATAATTTACTACTGCAAAATTAAATGTCTCATAATGATAACATATGGGTTTACCGTGTTGCATCAACACTGCTCCCATGGCATAGTCACTAGCATTCGTTTCAATTTCAAATGGTCTTTGAAGATCAGGCAGTGCTAGTACTAGTGTTGTACTAATATTTTCTTTCAAGGTGTCGAAGGCTTTCTGCTATTTTCCTCCCCACTAAAACACCTTATTCAATCTTGTTAATGTATGTAAGGGAGTTGCAATCAAGGAAAAGTTAGCAATAAACTTTCTCCAATATTGTGATGCTCCTAGGAAGCTTCTAACTTCTATAGAAGATTTGGGTTTAGGCCAGTTAACAATGACTGCCACTTTAGAGGGATCTATCTTCAATTCAACACCCCTACAATATGACCCAAATAATTCAAAGATGTTTTTCCAAATTCACATTTTGAGAGCTTAACATGCAAATTCTCTTTTCTCAAAACATCTAATGTCTGCTTTACATGCTTCAAATGCTCTTCCCATGTTTTACTAAATATAAAAATAGCATCCAAGTATACAATTACAAAATCATCAATAAAAGGTCTGAGTACATCATTCATTACTCTCATGAAAGTAGTGGGAGCATTAGTTAAGCCAAAAGGAATCACTAACCACTCATACAATCCTGGCCTCGTTTTGAAAGCAGTCTTCCATGCATCTTGCTCTGCAACTTTGACCTAATGATAGTCACTATGCAAGTCTAATTTGGAAAAATAAACAGTTTTTTTCAACTGATCTAATAGATCATCTATGCGAGGAAGAGGATAACAATTCTTCATCATTATTTTATTCAATGCTGGGTAATCAATGCACATTCTCCATGAGCCATCTTTCTTTCTCACCAAGACAATTGGACACCCACATGGTGATGTTCTAGGCATTATGAACCCTTTCTTGAGCAGCTCATGTACCTGCTTCTTGATTTCTTCATTCTCTAAGGCGGACAACCTGTATATTCCGATGTTCGGCAATGGAGCATCTTGCTGCAAATTAATATCATGCACTATTTCCTTTTTGGATGGTAGACCTTTAGGTTCTTGAAATAGTATATCATATTCTAAAACAATGTTTTCCAACTCCGCTTGCTTTTTAGCATTACAGCCCTCAAATATGCTGGTTTTATCAGGTTTCTTTTCCTTTATAACCATTAGTAAAAAATTGTTTGCATGAATTTACAATTCTTTTCATCTGCCCCGGGTTTATGAGAATATAATTATTTTTGAGTTTATGAGCTCTTACAAAATATTTGATTGCATCTTTAACGAGTATATACTTGTTCTCAGCTCTATAGAAAATGGATTTCCTATCATACAAGTAAGGACTTCCTAAAACAATTCCACATATATCCAAAGGAATTATATCTAACTCAACCTTATCTACAAATGCTGACCCAAAAGAAAACTTAAGTTTACATTGTCTAGTCACTTGTAGCTGTGCTTTATCACATAACCAACCTAATGGATATGGTTTCTTGTGAGGTGTAGTTAGTAATCCTAGCTTTTTTACAATTGCTTCAGAAATTAAATTTAGTTGTGAGCCACTATCAAACAAAGTATCAATATTTTGATGCTTGGAAATAACTCGAATATGAAAAAGCTCATCTATTTTCCTCTCATTTTCTTCATTATCAATGAATTGTGAAGAATTACTAGTAGATGCTTCAGAATTCTTACCTTTTATACCTGTGGCTGCAAATGTTGTTTCATCCCCTGAGTTTGACCCCAAATCCTTTTGAATAGCTGCAGCAATCTTCTTCTTCTTGCTGAATTTCTTGGGTTTTAGCTCTAGATGCAGAATCCAGCAGTGTTCAACATCATGCCCATACTTCTTGTAGTGAGTGCAGGAAGGTTTGGTATTTTGTACAGTATTTGTCTTCCCCTCATTCCATTTATGTTTTCTCTTTTCCTTATTTGTTCTTGTAGTGGGTTTGGATGATCCCCCAACTTCTAGGTTCACATTGTTGCCTCTAGCTTCTAGATGTGTAGCCTAAATAGATACCTCATCTATGATAGTGGGATTAAACATGAGAATGGTGTGCTTTAAGTAGCTATGTAGACCACCTATATACTTCAACAAAGTTTCAGGTGAGTCTAAATAAATTCCTAGAATCAAAGCTCTTTTCCTAAATTCTTGAGTGTAGCCTTATACACTTTGCCCTTTCAATTGGCGAAGAGTTTGCCAATTTATCATGGCTTGCTGCATATAGGCTAGTGGATAAATTTTATTTTTGATTGCAGAAACAGATACACCCCAGATAGAAAGAATTTTACTATGTTTCTTCATGTCAACTTGGGTCCTGCTTTCCCACCATACCAAGGCAGTGCCTCCTAGGCATAGGCTGGCCAGATGAATCTTGCTACTATCTGAATCAATATTCTATACTCTGCAATACACATCAATCTGTCTGATCCAGTTATCAAGCTTCTTTGCATTCAACTCTCCAGCATAAATAGGAAAATCAAATTTAACATCTAATTTAATCAAGGATGCTTTTCTTTTATTTTCAGGACTTTCATGAGGAGTGGCCATTTTTTCTTCTTTTCCCTTGCCTTTAGAATGGTCATGGAAGAAATATTCTTCTGCTTCTTTATCTTGTTTGATGAATCTTCATCTTTACTTTTCTTAAATTCTCTATACATTTCTTCTACCATGGCTCTCATGGTCATGAGGCTTTCCAGGAACTGAGGGTTTGATTCTAGGGGAACTTCTTCTTCCGACATTTTCCTCCTAGTATAAACTCTTCCTTTTTCTGGGTTAGCTTCAACCAACTCTCCTTCTCCTAATTTAAGCTTTGATCTAGTTAGCATTCAACAATAAATCCAACACAACTTGTTTAACCTTAATAAAACTTGAGCTCCGATACCACTTGATCTGGAATTTATCCAGGATAAAGAATTAAAGGTATTACAGACTTATGCACATGGATGTACCTATGTTACTTTATGCAATGGATCGATAAGATTGCGAAATACATAAACACTGAAGCAGTTAGAGAAAACATAACAGGAAAACATATAAACACAACAATTTTAATAAGGACTTCACCAAACACTCCTGGGCTACGTCTCCTATTCTAGCCTTCAGTGGCAACCTCTCTATTATGTTTTCAAAGCATAGTTTTACAACAATGAGCTCAATTTGAGTCTAACTAAATAGATTTAATTCAGTAGGATTGGACTTGAATCCCCCAAGTCTCTATAGTACACAGACTCTCTTTACTAACTCGACCTCTATTGGTCACAGGAGTATGAGCCCAATCTTAAGCTCACTTTCTTTGCCACTGATTATTCAGTTACTAGAATAATCAAGGGAATCTCTCAAGCCTTCTCTAGAGTTCACAGACTTTATTGGGCAATATAATTGCTTAAATTGCTTTCATTAAATTATCAACCAGGGAAACTTGTAAGCTTGTGATGATTTCAGCAAAATATATGCAGGAGTAGGCAACTAAATCTATGTCTAACTAAATGATTTATGATTCAATATAATATGCAAGGGAAGGGGCTCCTAATTGAGGAGGTCCTGGTTGTCCTTCCCTACAGTATTATAGATTGAAAAGAAATCATTGATTACATAAAATTAGAAACTTGAAATAAAGAAAAGAGAATGAATTTAATTGTTGTTCAGATTCAAATAGAGAGAGAGACTAACTTAGTCTCTTGATTGTCCCCTCGTATATTGATCCAAACTAAAATAAGATTCATTCATAAGCATAAGAAATGAAATAACTTAAAACTTAAAAGTAAAAGAATGAATTTCAACTATCATGCAAATCAAACAGAGGGAGAGCCTAACTTAGACCCTTGGTTGTTCCCTCATATGCTGATAAGATTTTAATTTAAAACTCATTCATCAATCACAAACAAATCCTTAAACATCTAAGCAATGAAATAAGATCTATTATGAAATAAAATGTTCCTTTGATCTTTTTAGAGTGAGCTCAATTCTCCTAAGAACAAAGTGACAAGCTATTCCATAAATTCATATACTACATTAACACAATTTATATCTAAAACTATATAATGGAAATTTATGTAAAATGAAGCTTTATTCTATTCCATCATAAGTTGGATACATGCTCCAATATTCCTCCCTTTTGGAATGGAGGAGGTGCTCCTATTTATACAAAAACTATGATAACCATCTCATAAATGTAGACCCACTGTTCCCTCCTTTGACCCACATATTTCTCAACCACTGGTGACACATAACCCTTTCCTCCATGATCTCCTCCATGAGGTCCATGATCTTCTCCATGAGGTTCATGATCTTCTCAAATTCGAATTTGAACATAGAGTGCCACATAAGGATGCCTTGGAAGCTTCCTTTGTCCAACTACACATGTCAACAAACTTCATTCTAATTGTTTAGGTATAAGTTATAGCATATTATTTTCTAGAGTTTAACCATAAATCCACTTTAAAATGTTAAGAATTAATAAATTTTGGAAAAGCATAGTTATAACCCAATGATGAGGTAAATGTAATGATGTGGAGGTGGAATGGAGGTGATATGAAGGTAATATGGAAGTAATGTGAAGGTATTGGTGAATAATGGAGTGAGAATAAGGACTATTTTGAGGCCCAACAGACTCTCTGACCCTCTCTGGCTCTATCTGGCTCGATGCTACCCTCAGGTCAACTCGGCTTCTTTTTTTCTGTACTCTTAGCTTTCGGCCTTCACTAACTCTCCTTTCTTACCTGTCTTTGTCAGTTCATGTCTTTAAATCCATTCTGCTTTCTTATTATTTGTTTCCTCTTCCCAGCGTTCTGGTTCTCCTGCCTCTCATCCATTGGAATTCCCCTGTTCTGCGTCATCATCATTGTTTAATGCCTCACAGGGAGGTGGCCACCTGTTTCCTAACGAACTGAGCGTGTTAGATTCCTTGAATCATATTTTAATGGCCGCTATTTCCGTTTTCTTCAAGATCACCCGTGAACACGAATATTTTTCCAACTCATTGTCCACGTCAAACTTCAAATCCCTTGTAATCTTGCTTTATAACCTCGCTAAATCCGGTCATTTATTGGGATGTGCCTCCGTCATTGATCTGGGCCCCCTAGATCCTACGATTATCATTCATATCGGGTGGGCAAGTTGCGTGACATTTAACCATCTGATCTGGGCAGTTTTCTCTCTCATCCCCTGAACGCGTGTCACTCGATGTGTGGCATCAGGCGGGACTCAGTCAAAACTACTTACCGCCTCGAGCCCTTCCGATATCCTGCCGATTTGTGGAATCCCACGCTATGGAACCAAATGCATTACTTTTCCGTATTTCATAGTCATTTTAGGTCTGGGCACTTCGAGGCTTTCCTTCACTGAGGGGGACGCCCTTGTTTCTCGAATTGGCCTCCAGTTTTGCCAATTTGCGCCAACACGTGTCGTCATGGGCTAACAGTCTGTGCACTCGACTGAGCGTCCTCGTTGCTCCGCTATGGCCACAACTGCAACTGTCACGAGGATTCCTTCTGATAGCTTGATTTCTCTAAGACTTGAATCTTTTGGCATAATTTGAAACAATCATGATGACTTAGAGAGTGTTTAGGATCCAATTCGGATCAATAATTATTCCAACCAATGCATTACAAGATATGGTCGGATTCATTTCTTCTTTCTCTAGGCTTTGTTCCTGGTGTGTATCCTCTTCTTTTGATGTTTCTTGTTCATTTTCTTCTTCCTCTTCACAATCTATGTAAAGTAATTTCTTCTCAGCACAATTATGACCTTTAGTATATTTTCTAACCATCTTAGCTTCCATACCATCCATCTTAGATTCCACGCCATTCAACTTAGCTTCCACGCCATTCTTTAAACCATCCATCTTATATTCCACATCATTCTTTAAACCATCCATATTAGCTTCCATGTCTTTCTTTAAACCATCCATCTTAGCTTTTGTTACTTTTCGTGAGAGTGAAATTTGTTGCACTTGGTCTCGTAATTTTAAGATATCATGTTGCATTTCTTCCTCTTCTTCATGACTTATGCTAGAGTTTTCAAGTTTTTTAATAGGTGTTTCCATTTTCTTTCTTGAGGGCACCAATTATGGATAATTATGCTTCACCATGTCCTTTGAATTCCTTCAAACTAATTTTTCAAACCAAACTTATGCAAAATTTTAAAAAGACTACACACCTTTTTTGGCTTTGTAGAAGCTCAATATTGAATTGGTTGTATCTTTGTAATTGCAGATCTCCAATGCTTGACATTTTGTCCTTTGGTAGCCCCGTGGGTCCTCGTTCCAACCCCACAAGTCTGATCAATATTAGATTCTCCAAGAAATAGTTATTCCAAATATCCCATGATGACCTAATTATCGACTAGTTCAGTAAAGCGTACTTGTACAAAGTGCCACGTGTCCCTATTTCACCCTTCAGACTTGAAACTGATACTCAGAACACTATAATCCGTCCTATTTTTGCACCTTCTTACGAAATTTTAATTTGATGCTCAGAGACAAAGTTATGATGATTTTCCCCAGGTCTCATGTTTGAGATATAATTCAGGAGCCTAAAAACACCCTAAATTCCTTGGATCATATCTCCGCATATATAGCGATACAAGATCTGAAATCCATACTCGCGGTTCATCAAGATTGCGTCTCAAATGGGTTTTAATTTTAACTTCTAAAACATCGTATAAAAACAGTTGTAGCAAAAATTCCATGATGACCTATTTGAAGCAGTGAAACCCTAGAATCCAAAGCTCTGATACCAATTATTATGCAACTAACTCACAACATAGAAGAAAACATAGATAAATGAATTCAAAATCAGCATCTTCGAGGGGGAAACCTCCTTTACATTGCATAAATGAACAATTCTTGGATGGTACAAATGACAATTCCTTTCTATATATAGGAGTCTAAGGGGTCACAATATAGTCAAGTTGACATAACAATAATAATGTAAGGGCACAAGAATAACAATAGTGGACTTCTATGGGGCACAATAATAAAAATATGGACACAACATGGCCACAACAATAACAATAAGGGACTATAATGACAATAATAATAAGGGAATACATTAGTATTTTAGGGGCCTAACAATCTCTGTTCATATTTTTCACCATATGGGTTGATGAGGTACATCCCAATTTGTTGGCCAAGGGTGCCTTGTTGATCAATGATGTTCAAGCTCTATATTATATATATTATTTTGACTTTATTCATCTCTAGTTGCTCTATGGAAGAGGAAATAAGTCCATTATATATACCCTTCCACTTCTTGATTCAGTGGTTCTAGATATTAGATGTATTTTTAAAATAAAAAAAAATATAATCACTAATGTCTTCGTGGATTTATATTATCATTGAAGTTTAAAATATGTGAAATGTGACAGAATTAGCCTCAAGCGTTAGTTCAATTGGTTGAACCATATACCAAAGGCATGGTTTCAATGGGGAGGCCCTAGGTCATAAGTTTAAAACCTAATCAAACCCCTTGGGGCTACAATAGTTATTGTTGTTGGAAGTTGAGCCACTTTCCATCTAGATACTATAAGGAACAGGGAGGGGTTCCACAAGATTTTCCTTGGAAAAAATAAATAAATAAAAATGTGACACAATTAGCGATATGAGCTATCAAACATTATCTCAAAAATAAGGTGGCTAGAATCATATCCAAGGAAAATTCATGTATCCCCATTAGGTAGTTCAACCATAGTGAACATGTTTCGTTCATCATATGTAACACCTATATTACACCTATGCAAGAACATGTGACCATAAGAAAGAAGTTTCCCCCTAATTTGTAGGAAAAAATGGGTTCAAAGCCAAATCATGTATTAAAAAAATCCAAAGAACAAAGATACCTATGTTACACCTATGCAAGAACAGGTGACCAGAAAAAAGAAGCTACCCCCAAATTTTCAGGATATAATGGGCTAGCAACCGCAAAAACATATCTTGAAAATTTCCAAAAAATAGAGAAAATGTTAATAAGACTTTGTAAATTAAATTAACCTTACATTATATAATTACATAGCACATACTACTTATTTTTGTATTTTGGTAAAGTTAGTTGGGTCGTTGTTATCCAATCTTATGTTTTTGTTTTTGCGTTTATATAATACCAAAGATTTGAATTCAAGTAATGAAAATATTGTTGGTAGTGTTAACTTGGTATCAAATTTCAAAAAGGAACCTAACATGTGGCAATAAAAATATATAACAAAACAATGGATCGTCAGAAGATTTACAGGACACTATGAAGATTTAATCACTAGAATTTCAATCTATCAGCATAAACTTGTTAGTAGTTTAAGTTTCTTCCTTGTTCAGTCTAATGTAGCATAAGGTTTACCTATATTTAGTTAGACATCATCGAAGAAATTTTAACTATCTCTAAAGATAATATGGACAAACTGGCACATCAACGACACTCCAGTGACACTCCATTGTAGAAAAATCCTACAATTCTATAATTTTGGCTTTAATAGAAGTTCTTTAACAAATGCATGGATATATATTGTTTTGTATGTAACATTAATCATATCCCCATAATTCATGGCCAATTTTTGGGGATCCATACCAGGTACTCTGTTTCTATCTCCCCCATATACTCACAGCATCCATGTACCAAAGATATCTTGATTATAGTTAACATGTTATGAAACTTTGTACCTGAATTCATGTCATTGAAAAGTTTCATTCACAAAAGAAACTCATAAGCGATGCTAAACTAAATTATGGCTTAACGGATCCTAACCCAATGTTGGGCGCGGGATCCCCCAAGGGCAGTTTTAGAGCTAAGAGCCCAGATTTTCGTCCAAGTTTGTAATTACAATGTAAATACTCTACATTTTGTGGGCGTAGAGTGCGTAGTTGTTAAAGATTCATAGGGTTGTCTGCCCTTATTTTGATAATGTAATGTCGTTTGTAGAAGATCTACCCATGGTTTGCAGGCCATGGAATTGTATAAATAGAGCGAAGCTCTAAGTAGTCAAAGGCATAAAATCTAAGATAATATAATGCAGATGTATGCGAGATAGTTCTGAAGTGTAAGTCTAAGTTTTGAGAGCTGAGTGCACAGAGGCCTAGTAGTCCACAGCTGAGTGCGCAGGGCAAGTCGAGTCTGTAATCATCCGGAAATATTAATAAAGAGAAGCTTCTATCATTTCTGCATCTTTATTTCATGTTTATGCATCTGTTATATTGGTTATGAATTTCACTTCTAATGCTTATATGATGCGCGAATGTGTATGGATGTATTGGTTAAGTGGACACAAGTAAGAACATTTGTTTACGCGAAGGTAATTAAGATCTATCAATAAGATAAGTAAGTTGCTTAGACCAGTTTGGGAAATAGCGCAGTTCAATACCCTAGCAGCGTAAAAGCATTTTAGCCCCTGATTAGGGCTATGTGAAGGTCGATTGTAATGGGTGCTGAAGGTTAGAACAGGGTGCAAAGATGCTGAAGGTTAGAACAGGGTGCGAAGCGACATGTACGAAGGCAGGTCTAGTTGGAATAAACCGACATCACATCCATCTCAAGGGTGTAGAAACTTGGTTCCAGCATCCCCTAATAGTGCTTCAAGTGATACTTTAGTTCGCGCTCCACAGGCTGATGCCGAAAGGGCCAGTAGTGTAGCGATTTGTTTGGGTAACTAACTCTAAACCTGGGTCAGGTCCCTCAAGCCAACAAATGGTTCTGTTTTTGGGACCAGAATTTGCATAGAGATGTGTGATTTCATACCATTGGAATCCAACTAAGAAACAAATTGAAGGTTGGCTAGACAAAAGAATTCACGAGTTCACAACGCAGGAGAACAGAAACCCACGATTGTCAAAAGAAGAGTGGCTAGAAAGCTACCTGTATACATAGATCCATGAAATATTTTTCACGTCCTTCCCTACTAAGTTATATGAGTGGATCGTGAAGCTAAAAGATAGCCAAAGAAGGTGGAAGCTTGATGGTCCTATTGTGTGCACCCGAGAGCTAGAGTGGAGATTGGAAGCATCAGAGGATAAGATCATGCACATCGTCGATCATTGTCTCGATCGTATTATAGGAGGATTTGTTATTGAGTTCGCGGTGGAAACCTTAGTCAGCTTTAGCGAGGCAGAGAAACGCTTTCTCAAAGGACCGCGAGGTAAGTATGTAAAGTCTTTGAATACTTGGATTAAAATGTTGTTGTGCAAAAAGCGGGTTATGCAATTACCTTGATGTTTGGGGCTACGCAAAGTAGAAAGGTTTACAGGAATGAAGGAAATAATGGTCGAGAGAATAGCCCCTTGATTTCACCTCCGTAAGGGGATGAGGAAGAGCTCGCGAAGGTATCTCCACGAAGTGCTATTCACTTGATAAGACAAAGAATTCTGTGAATACCACCTCCACCCACACCACCACGACCATCACCTCCATCTTCGCCCATACCAACTCCACCACCATTGCAATTTAGTATGGAAAACACAGTGAAGTTGCTTGTGTTCAAATATTTGGGAAATGAAGACCCAGACCAATTCTGGTTCATTGTAAGGGTTGTATGGGAAGTGCAAGGTGTTACAGATGACCATATAAATAAAGCGACGATGGTTAGCATGCTCACCTGGTATATTAAGTACTCCAACAATAACCCAAATACAAGAGTCACGGATATCCAAACATCACTAAATAGAGAATTTAGTAGGCCTAAATCTGAAGCATAGTCGATTGTGGGATTTAAAGAGATCATGATGCTACCAGGCAAGACTCCTTGGGAACTAGATCAGAGGCTGAAATGTACAATTCGCAAAGCCAATATGAATCTGACAGATGGACAGCGTCGCGAGTGGTTTGTAGCTTCGCTACTACCACATTTAAGGATGCGTTATCGCAATAGAAGATAACAACTCAGGCATAGGCCTTAGAGATTGCTATGAGGCTAAATGAGACCCCGATGTAGGATCCTAACATAGGATTTTAGCAGATCCACGCGTAGCTGAAGAATTTGTGCCTTGCATGCAGAGTCTGAAATAGAACAGAATGGTTCGACTAGAAGTGCACGAAGAAGAATGGTGTGTAAAATGCAAGAGTCAGGGTCATGACAAAGACCATTGCCCGGTTTTTATGAATTACCTTGCAGGAGGATGACTGATTCCTTTAAGGCCGGAAGTTCAAGCAGGACCTAGTGTGGCACCTACTTTGTGGTGCGCTATCTTTCAAATAGTAGGAAAACATGCCACTGATAACTGCCACTTATTATAGAAGTATACGCAAACTTCACAACAGTGGTTCTGCAACTTTTGTAGGTTGGTGGGACATGACGAGCATATTTGTAGGAGATATGAATTGATGACAGATAGAACTCTCGCCTAAAGAGTTTAGGTCGAAACGTGGCCCCTTGACTAGAATGCAGGAATGGTGCGGACAGGATTTCATGGGCGCAGAAGAGGTCAAGGTGGAGAAGGACCTAGTAGAGGTCGTGAATAGTTGATTTTCTACAATTGTGGAGGGCCACGACACTATGCCCGTGATTGTATGAATCCAACATGCCCATCATGCAAGTATTGCACGTTGTTTGATCAAGAGACAGAAGATTGTCCTACACTGATAGCTAGGATCCATGACAAAGGAGCACTACCCCCTCCCCCGATTGAGAACCTGCAGATGATGAGGTATGAGCCATGCGAGGAAGATCCGAATGTAAAAATTATTCTTCGAAGTGGAATCACGATGAGAGATGACAAAGGAAAATAGACAGAACATAGTACATGGGTTTGCAAAGCCCCAACGAAAGAGGTCAAGTTTGATTTGGAGTGCACTCGGGAAACCTTCATGGAAGCTAAGAAGAGCTCCGTTGATGCCTCCACATTAGGAAGCAAAGATAAACCAAAGCCAGAAATGGACCCATCCATGCTGACAGTTTTTTTGGAAACCTGTATGAAGTTATTGCGCGATAGTAAGGCTGTGAAAGGGCTACAAGAACTTATCAATAGATGTGTTGGGACCACGTCAGGAGAACCGTGCATAGTCCAGAAGATCGGAAAGCATAAGACAAGGACAGGTTGTGAAATGAGACTCACCGCGTAGATCAGAGAATATGAGATGGATCAAGTCATTTTGGATTTGGGATAAGATGCGAATGTTCTACAAAAATAGACATGGGAGTGAATGGGGAGACTTGTGCTGCAATGGTCTCCGATTCAGCTAAGGATGGTGAATCAACAGAAAATAATATCCATGGGGCGATTGCAGGGAATAACTATGGATATTGAGGGAGCGAGGGCACTGGCATATTTCGAAGTAATAGAGATTGTTGATGACATCAATCCCTACTCCACGCTCTTGGGGATTGACTGGGCCACTGGTATGAATGGGGTAATTAATTTGAGGAAGTGCAAGATGATCTTTGAGAAGAAGTCACTGTGCGTAATAATACCCCTGGATCCTGTTGAGGGATCTTGCTATACAGAACTAGTCCAAGACTATGAGAATGATGATGATCTGGACTGCATCTACAAGATAACAACGCAAGACCAAGGCTAGGTGAATCCCACCATGGATGGATGGATTACATGGGAGCACGAGAGTTCATGCACTTCAGATTCCGACAAAGAAGTAGAATGATGGCAGAATCAGTTATACAAAGTAACTACGTTGAATTGTAACATGATGACCCGGTCGTTGTGCTGTGTGTCGACAAAAGTCAGAGATCTACCTACTTATGATGGTATAAGTGAGGTAGATACCTTCTTGGATGCATTCGAAAGGAAGGTGTCGGACAAGCAACGCTTCTAGGCCTTAGACTCGGTACTGCATGCTACACCCATAAGATGGTGGGGTACGCACAAAGGAAGCTTTGATGATTGGTTCGAATGGAGGAGAATTATGCAAGTACAATTTGGGAAGCCTAAGGTGTGATTGATAGACAAGTATTATGGGAAGGATGATCCATGCGCGCATTTGGCCAAGTGGACACAGGTCTATGGAGAAAACCCACAACCTGAGTGAGTGCACCTGTTCTGTCATACCCTAGATGTTATACCAATGAAATCGTATATAGAAACAAAGCTCCGCCATGGGACAGGCGAATGGGATATCCTAGACAAAGGGTTGATGATGACCTTTATTTTTGAGGATGGGTGAGACAATATTGATGAAGTGCTACAATAGGTAAAAGTAGCCATCTTTTGGATACCACATGAGATGGTAGAATTGATTCAGCCTGAATGGGCTACTTAGTTGAGTCGTGTGCTGGAATGTTATAATGTAATTGTTGAAGAGGAGGAAGAGGATCCACGGAATATTAACATTCCAAAAATAGAAGGCTACCATGAGGTTCACGGACTATAGATTGAGAACCCTGATATAACTACACCGGTGAAAACCAAGCAGGTAAACATTAGTATGGAGGCAGAACCCAAATTCACGAAGATCGAAGACTACTGGGACGACGCGATGATGGATAAGGTCACTGAATTACTCCACGAATATCAGGACTTATTCCCGACCAAGGTTACAGATTTGAAAGGAATAATCAGAGATCTAGGAGTGATAAAGATCACGTTAAATCCCAACGCAAAGCCAGTTAAGCAGAGGCCTTACTGCTAAATCTGAAATTCAAGGAGAAGGTCTGCATAGAACTAGACAAAATTCTCGCAGCATGCATCATTGAGCCTGTGGAAGAATCCAATAAGGTAATCCCAATGGTGGTACAAGAGAAGAAGAATAAGGATGAGATAAGGATATGCATGGATCTTAGAAAATTGAATGACACTTGTGCGCATGATCCATTCCCAACTACATTCACGGATGAAGTGTTGGACAATGTAGGAGGTCAAGAAGCATATTCTTTCACTAATGGGTTCTTGGGGTACCACCAGATCAAAATCACACTGGAGGATAGGAGCAATACAACCTTCGTGACTGAGTGGGGTTGCTTTCAATATATTGTCATGCCGTTTGGATTGATGAATGCCCGTGCTATCTTTTCACGCGTGGTTGTTGCGGAATTCAAGGAGTATATTCATAAGTTCTTGGACGTCTATTTTTATGACTGGACTGTATTTGGGTTGGTTAAGTGCTATGTAGTGAGCTTGTGCTTAATGTTGGATACCTGTCAAAGACACCAAATCGTGCTCAACCTCAAGAAGTGTTTGTTCCTCTTTCCTTTTGGGAACCTATTGGGGCATGTGGTTTGCAGACAAGGGCTAATGGTAGACCCCATGAAGATTGTGGTGATTCTGAACTTGGAACTGTCGAGAAGTGTGAAACAGTTGCACACCACTCTGGGACATACAGGATATTACAAAAAGATTATCATAGTCTATGCTTAGATCATTGTGCCGATGGAAAAATTGTTGAAGAAAGATGTCACATTATACTGGAACGATGACTATAAGAAAATCCTAGATATATTGTGTTATCACTTAGATTTTCGTAGAAGTTGTAAGAAGAGGAAAGGGGTCCGAGGTAACCACAAACCAACATTTGGGTATAGAATCTAGCCAATCTGTACCTAGAGAGGGCTCTCTCTTTAAGATTTAGATTTGTTTTATAAGGTTTTAGTCTAGTTATGAAAGCTTTGGGCTTTTGATTGGGTTTGGTGGTGAAATTCAATAGCAGATGGGTAGAACTCAATATTTCAAGCCATTGGGCTAATGGAGTCAACAGAAGATGGCTCAACTGGATTTGTTTTTTCAACAAAGGATGGCTTCACAGGGCAAGATAGCTAAAACAAGGAGCAAATTGTAACTTGAAAGGATGGGATGGGCTCAAAAGGGAAGAAGGGAAATTAAGAATTCTTCCACATGTTCTGAGAAGAGAGAATTTAGATGATCACTAATAAAAGGCAATTAAGGATTTTTTACTAGATGATCTAAATGATAAACTAAGAAGCAGGAGAAATAAGAATTCCTTCCTTATGATAGTTTAGAGGAAAACATTAAGAATAAAAATGATTGAAAACATATTGCACTTAAACACTTTCTGAATTATACTTTTTCGTTTTAATATTCAGATATGGAACATAATTGAAATATTAAACAAGAAAACAATAACACATGGGATATAAAATACTTATTTTTCCGGTGTTTTGTACATGAATCCTGTGAAAACTCCTTTGTATTAATCCTTAATCCAGCCAACCATACAAGAGTTTGTCCAACAACACTTTATTCCAAAGTAATCAGTTTTACAGAAATGTCTAAGAATCCACCCTTAATACTCTGAATAAGGGAGTATTTATACAAAAGTTTTACAATAAAATATCTCATAACAAAGAGAGATATATTCTAGGGTGACTAATTATAAGTTACATGAAAGTAGAGACAAATGGTCTCGTAGATAGAAGATAAAGTAAACTGATATCTTGTTGTCCTTGTTTTTGTGAATGAGCGAAAGGCAGGCCCTATAATGAGGTATCTTGCTGTCTTCCTCGTAAATTAGTGTTGGTTGTTCTGCTTTTCACTTTCTTACTGATACACTTTGACCTGTTCTGATACTCTTTACCTGCTTAATCCTTGTTCATCGTCTTTTACCATCATTGACTATAGTAAATAATGAAAATTTACTTTTTTACCAAGGATAAATTACAAAATGTCTAGCATTTATGTCCACCATTTTTCCTATGGTATTCTGGTCGTTTGAAGTTTCCTGAGGATTTCATTAGTCTCAGTGTACTTGAAAAAATTAGGCTGAACTGGAAACAAATGCTTTAACTCATGTTCAACATAGAAAATGTTCTCTAGACTGTCATAGAGAACTCTACCCATAGACAGTGCCTTTGGTGTTGATGTACTGGTTGATGAACTAGCCTAGTTATCTGCATATTCAGTCAATTTATCAACATAATCTATATGCCTCATCAATTTATCATTGATTACTAGATGACTGGGTAGCCCTTTGTTCTGCAAAATACAAAATTTCTCCATAAAAACATTAATTTCTTCCTGCATGTTTTGGCATCTTCTTTCCAAATTTTGCATTAGATACCTTTTAGTCAATACCTTCTTGACTTCCAAAATAGTTCTTGTTCTATCTTCAATGCCCAGTTCTTCAAGCTGATACTTATTCTTGCTATTCAAAAAATTTATAAGCCTGGTGGCTTCCTCAGGCATCCTTCCTAATTCCTCCTTTGTCCTCTGAATTTCTTCAAGAGCTACTTGTACTAAATCAATCTGTTCAAAAATTATTTGTATTGATGGCCAAACATCGTTTATTGATTGAGTAATGTTGGTCCAAAGAATCTTCTTAATGTCTGTTAAGGGCTTATCAAATGTGAGGTCTTTTTCTAATGATTTCACCTGCTGAGATAACCCTTTGTTCTCCCTTACTTTTTCTGCATAATTTATTTTTGAAAGATCATATTTCTGTTCTAAGGTTACATATTGCTCTTTTACCTTTTGTAACTCTAAAACTTGGAGTTTCATCTCCTCCATTGACTTTATCAATTCATCTGTACTTAAAACTGAAGTTCCTGCCAGTGCCATTCCTATACTTGTACCTGTGACTATTTTAGTTGTGGCCAAAGGGACATTGGGTGCCAGAGCTATTGCCAGTGTTGAAGGGACTGCAGTGGAGACCATTGGTATCACATTTGGAGGCTGAGAAGTCGACTCTCCCTACTTTCTCTTGAGTGATTTTTCTAACTCTTGCTCGGTCTCCTTCAATTGTTCATTAAGTTGTAGGACTAAGTCCATAAGCTCATCTTCAGACTTATTTTGAACAATTTCTACAATTTGTGGATGTCTTGATGGTGGTAATTTTATCTGCTTTATCAAGGCAGCTATGTCTTCATCCTTTTTCTTTATTAAGCCTTCTGTAGGCTTCACATCCTTTGGATTATGACCCAATCCAATCACTAAATATTCCAAATATTTAACGCTGTTATCTTTAGCCTGTGAGGAGGCTCTCTCCAGTTGTAATTGGGCAATTGTATTATTTAAAGAATTTTCTAGTCTTTGGGCCATCATGGCCTTACCAGTCAAAGTTGAATATATCATTTCCCCTATTTTCCTATGTAACTCAATCTGATCCAAGGGATGAATAACTTTTTCCATTTCCTCAAAATTTGTTTGAAGGTAATTTGCAGCTATTTGAGGTTGTTGTACTTTAGGCTTGAAGACTCTCATTTCCATTTTCCCCTCCTTGATGTCATAGGCTGACATCAACCTATTTTGATTGGTGGGAGCCATTTTTAAATATTAATTATAAAGTTCGATCCTTAATGGCTCATTCCTAGCTTTTATTTCCTTGATTTTTTTTTTAAAATCCAAGTTCTCATTTCCTGAAGCCTTAAATGATGATACTCTTGCACTCTGTTGTCTCTCCAGCTTTTGTCTCTGTGAACTAAAAGGTGTCCCACCTACTGGGAAAGTCTGGTGACTATCTACACCTTCTTTTCTTTGGCTATCTGTGGTTTCTTCAAAGATTTCCTCTTCTGAACGAGGATTTAGCCTGTGCCTTTTAGCACCAGGCTGGTCTGATGGACCACTGGTAGGGGTAGCTACTTCTCTGTCTCTCTTTTTGTTCTTTTCCTCATTCAAATGAGTCTGCAAAATTGGGGGCTCTTCTACATTAACTTGCATTGGGTGAGCCTATATTTGAGCCTACTCTCGAGAAGTTTAAGGTTGTTTAGACATGACCGATTGTTCTATTGCTTGGGTGCTGGTCTCTGGTCTTTTTCCCTTGGATGTCCCTCTAAGTGGTGTACTGGTATCCTGTGAGTGCCTCTCAGAGGTTTTCGCTATAGAGGCACCGATCTCTGATGCTGACCTTTGAGAAGTTTCAAACTATAGCTGTCCAAAAGAATCCAGGTCAAGTGTTTTTTCAAGATCCTTCATTACATTTTCTATATTGACCTGCTCAGTATCAGTTTCCCCTAAGGTACCTTCCCTCTATTCATCCATATTAGCAAATTTTTCAATCTATGGAACTTTTTGATGTATGTAAGGTGATAGTCTATTTTTCGTCCTTCTATCACAGATGAAACTATGGGGATCATAAGGAATCCAACTAAAACTTTTGTGTAGTTTAAGCTGATCTTCTAGAATTTTCTCTGCTTCTCGCCATGCTTCCCTAGTGTTGCAGATAAAAGGGCCTAGTTGATTCTTGATTTTGAGTTGTGCTTTCTTTTTGGCTTTGTAAAAATGAACCAAGTCTGAATTTATCATTTGTCTGTAATATTCCAATGCAAAAAGTTTCATTGGAACATATCTGGACAGCTTGAATGGAGAAAGCTCACACCCATATACTCTCATTTCTGTATGGTTCTAGTATAAATACCAGTCACCCATTTTGTATTGTTTGGAGAGTTGAAGGATTTTCTTAATGTCAAAACTTATTCTGAGAGGTGAAATACGTGTCAGCAAGGTCGTTGCTGGGTGGACAAACTGATCAATGAACTCATTATAGGAATAAGGGTTGGCATAAGATTTATGGAAAATGGAAGTCCAAAAGATGACAAACCTTGAATTATCTTTAGTATCAAGTTTCATGACAGAAAATGGAAATTTTTCTGATTGGTAGAAGAGGATGAGGTGATATATAAAGGTAGAAAACTTGAAGACCCTTTCATTCTCCAATCTCATGAACTGATCATAAATTTTTTCAACAACGAATGAGGCATAATCATACTTGACAATAGGGGGATGTCCAGGAGTAAAGATAGACAACAACACTAGGGTCAGTTCATCTATATACTCACTAGTGTTGAATCCCATGACTGCAAATATCATATCAACTATGAATTTACCCATATCAGTGAAGAAAACTTGCATATAAGGATGTGGATACTTAGTTTGATATTGTATTAATATGAAGGTCTCGCAAAGGCGACCAAGTTCAGATTGGAACATTTTAGTTGATTTCTCAAGTAAATGTCCAATGGAAATGGGGGTGAGGGCCTGGCTAGAGTGAAATTGCAGCATCTCATTGATTGATTCAGCAATTATTGGGAAAATGATTGTTTGGTTGGGAGACATGACTGCTCTGTGGTTGGGGTCATAATTGGCATGGCAGTGATAGATTATGTTAGGGAAAACATGAACAGGAGGGAGAAAGTATATGGGAAGATTGGATTCCCATAGTCCTATGGCATCACGACCATTCAAGTAGTTGTCTCTACATTGGCAAAAGACTTTGAGATGATTTTTATCAGTGGTTAAGTCTTTTATCTGGAACTCCTTATCCACGAGAGGAAGATAGTCTAAATCTCGATGAGGAGCATTAACGAGTGCAACATTTAAAGCTATCGGGGTCTCCATTTCTATTTCTTATGGATTCAGAAAGGTAACTGAGGTTTTCTTTGCAAAAATGGGAAAAATAGAGGGTCTGTAGGACTTTAATGGCGATAATAACAACAGAATTATGGTGAATTTGGGCCTTTTTAGTCAAATTATAGTGGAAAACAAGATCTTCCAGGGTTTTTTATCGGGAATTTGATAAATACCTGCTCTTTGGGAGACGGGTGACAAAATGCAGGTACTATGTGTGGCTGGAGGGTTCTAGGCAGCGTCAGCTGCAAATTCTGGAGCAAATTGGCGACTGCAAGCTTGAAATAGTTGACCTCGACATTCATTTGCATGGGCGTACAGGTTTACAAAATAAAGCATTGAAAATGACTTGTTTGTTTTATGTACAAAGTCACGAGTTGGCGGGTTTTAGGATTTTGGACGGGTAATGTTAGTGGAAAACGGCATGATGTTTTGTCATTTAGTGGGGAGGCAATAAGCAGTTTATATCGCACCGCTTACGGGGAAAGGGCGGTATTCAACCTTGGGCCAGTGATTCCATAGAGCGGCGAACGCATGGCAGAGGCACTGTACATGAAACTGCTTTGTGATCGCACACTAACATGCAGTCACAAAGGGCCGTGCGATATGCTTTATCTCCGTTGGATGTGGGAGGTGTGATCGAACAATTATCGGGAGATACGAAGTGACATGGGTTTAACAAAGGCGGGCCCGATATAATTAAGGATTATTTAATCATATCGGGGGCGGAGGGATTGGCTGGTGAGGTTATTAATTAACCATGAGGGTTAATTAATCCTGTTTTAATGTGGTGGAGGGCTGGGGTTGTTAATTAGTTACTGATTAACTAATTAATCCCATTTAAAACATATTATGGTTATAATTTAACCAGAGACGGGATATATAATATTTCGGGTTTATTACATAGTTACAATAATACGGAAGCGGGTAAACTTTATAAGGGATTTATAAGTTAATAGTCAATATGACATAATGAATGGAAAAGCACTAAGTATAAAAACATTTGATGTGTGTATTCAGACTTAGGCTTAAAATGAAAAAGGGTTTTTTGTGGGACACTTTGTAATTTTCCTAAGTAAAATAGGATTTTTCTTAGGAAAAGCTTACGAAAGGAATAAATGATTTATGAATGGGTATGATGATTTAATGAATGGTTTAAGTACTTAGGCCTTATAAAATATTGGGCTGAGGGTCTAGTCCCTCCAGAAGTCAGAGAAATTCTCTAAGCCCCTTTAATTTAATAAATACCTTGGTACTTAAGGGAAAATAGTGAAAATTTAAGGAAAATGAGTAGAGGAGTTAATTATTCTGGTTTTCCTTGCTTGATATGTCTTTTATGTACTGCATGCCTTTGCCTCATGATGAAAATAAAATATTTGCACATTTGAACATCATCTTTCACCACATGTTATTCTACAACCATCATCTACCTACCCTATCTACTTTATCATAGCATTTTTACTTCTTTATTAGGGTGCACCTAGACTGGAAAACCCTTATCAAACTTTTCTTTTCTTTTACATGGAAATGCCTATCTAAGTCTACACTTATTACATCCAAGGGCTCAAATTAAACAGTTGAGCTGCTTTTATTCACTCTACCTATCTACTTATATGCCAAGATTACACTATTTGGTTAGATCTTTATTCTCTATTTCTACAACATGAAATTGAAAAATGAACTAGCCAAGCTTAAACTGTTTGACTATTCATGAATTGTGGCATAGGTGACAAGTTGTACACAATTTTTTATTACACAAAAGTACAAAATAGTGGCATTTAGACTTGCACACTTTCCTTGTCTTTCTTTTGTTTGGGGTTCATTTTCTTTTTTTTCTTTTTTTGACCATCTTTTTATTCTTTTCACCCTTTGATTTTTCTTTTAGAGTATACCCTCTTTACATTTTTTAAATTTTTCAAATTTTTTAAAATATGGAAAACCTTTGTAGCAAGAAAAGATATGAACATATTACATATCTCATCAAGTCAATCATGATATATGACACCTACTGGTGTAGGGGCATAACAGTGGCTCCACTTGGGGATGGCTTTCCCTGGTGGAAAGTCAAGAACAGTAGATCAGAGGCCTCTGAATGACTTTGACTATGTTCTACAATCTTCTTCTTCTTGCTACTTTATTGTATGTATGACAGTGATTCTCCTGAAGCTTAGGGCCTTCTCTTCGGGCTTCAACTCCAAAAGTTATTGTCTAATCAAAATTCTGACATTATGAAGGATATAGTATATATATGTTAAACATCATGGTAACTTTAATAAGCAGGATAAAAGTAATGTTTTAACACCTGACCATTGAGTGGTCCCTCTTCTGCTTCTGTGCCATCCAAGTTCTTGAGAAAATATGTATTGTTTCCTTGTAGGGCATAGATAATGTATGGCCCTTTCCATAGGAAGTCAAACTTCCCATGTTTCCCCTTATCTTTTCTTCTGGAATCCCATCTTAACACTTTATCTCTAAGGTGGAAATCTTCTGCCTTGGCTCTTCTGTCAAATATCTTCTTGAGCTTTTCTTGCCATACTTGTGATCTTTAGTATACCTCCTCTCTGGTCTGTTGTAAATTGATGGTCTGATTTATCCTTCTTTGTATATCACTAGGTTCCACTTGAGCTTCTTGGATTAGTTTCATAACAGGAACTCCTAATGATGAAGGAAATACAACCTCCATGCCATATACTAACTCATAAGCACTGGTGCCAATGGATTTTTTGGTTGTAAGTCTGTCTACCCAAAGTGCATTTATCAGTTTCTTGTGCCAAGTATTTTTATTTTCTTCCAATAGTTTTTTGATGATATTAATGAGGCTCTTATTAGAAGATTCAGCTAGTCCATTCCCTTGTGGATAATAGGATGTGGAATGGCTTAGGGTAATGTGGTACTTATTATAGAAACTGATCATCTTTTCTGATTTAAAAGTTGCAACATTATCAGTTATGATTTTAGTAAGGCAGCCAAACCTAAACAAAATATTGGTTTCTAGGAAACCTATGATAACTGTATCATTGGCCTATTTGGAAGGGATGGCCTCTATCCATTTAGTAAAATAGTCAGTGGCAGTGAGTATCCATTTGTGTTGGCCAGAGCAGGAATAATGGATTTCACCAATGAAGTCAACACCCCATTGTTGAAAAGGCTTCTCGATAGAAATGGGTTTCACGGGTAAAGGTAATAGTTTTCTCTTGCCCTCAAAAATTTGACATTTATGGCAAGAAGTGACAAATTTCTTCACATCAGCAAAAAAGGTTGGCCAATAGAAACCAACCCTTCGGATCTTATCTGTAGTTGATTTCCAGTAGAGGTGTCCACCACAGTCTCCTGCATGAAATTCTTGGAGAGCCTTGTCAGCTTCATTTTTTAACAAACAATTCAATAAAATTCCTTCATGATTTTTCCAAAACATAACATTATCTAGAATACAAAACTTTGAAGCTTTCATCTTTAAAACCCTATTTTTTGTTCTAGACAACCCTGGAGGAGCCTGCAAGTTCTGTAACACATAAATTACATCAGTATACCAAAGTGAGTCTGAAAAGGCCTAGCTAATTTGTGGAGTCACCATCCCCTGTTCGTCATCTAGTTCATTTATTTCCAAGGCTTGACAATTGGTTTCTGCCATGAGTTTGGCCAATCCCTGTCCTTTTATTAATTTTGTAGGTTTTATTTCAATATCATACTCTAAGATGGCAACAATCCATTTACCCCTTTTGCCCTCAATTCCACCTTGAGTCAGGATGTCCTTGACAACTACATTTGGTACATAGGCTATCATATGAGAGTATAATATGTAGAGTCTGAATCCTTTAATTACTTTAACAAGTGCAAAAGCTTGTTTTTCCATGATCGTGTATTTTAGTGATGCATCTCTGAGTGCTTTATTAAAAAAGGTGATAGGTTTTTCACATCCTTGGTCATCCTTTTGTAATAAAATAACTGCTATAGTGTGCTTTGAGGCAAAAGAAAAAATTATGAAGTCTCTATCAAATTGGGGACTTGTAAGGACCGGTGTTCTCGTTAAAGCCATTTTGATTTCGTCAAATTCTTGTTTGGCTTCTACTATCCATTTTATACTTGAATCCTTTTTTAACATATCATTATGTAATCTAATGAGTTCTGCTAAGTTAGAGATGAATCTTCTCAAAAAGTTTATCTTTCCTAAGAATGCTTGAAGTTCTTTGATACTTCTTGGATGAGGTATCTGTAAAATTGCTTCTATTCTGGCAGGGTCAATTCGAATGCCATCCTTTGAAATGATGTGACCTAAGAGTTTTCCTTCTTCCAGGCCAAACAAGGACTTCTTTGGATTCAAATAAATACCGTATTTTCTGCATTTAAGAAATACTTGTTTGAGATGGTCCAAATGCTGATGATCTGATTTAGAAAAAACAGTTAGATCATCTAGGTATATAACAACAAAATCATGAATCTCTTTAGCAAATGCAATGTCCATTGCCCTTTGGAAAGTAGCTCCTGCATTTTTAAGTATGAATGGCATTTTGATATACATAAATGTGCCCCATGGTGTTGTAAAGGAAGTTTTTTATTGGTCATCAGGATGGACCAGAATCTGGTTATATCCTGAAAACCCATCTAAAAGAGAAATTATAGAATAACCTACTACCCTTTGCAAAATATGGTCCATCTTGGGTAAAGGATAGTTATCTTTAAGGGATACCTTATTCACATTTCTCAGATCTACGCATAATCTTATGTCCCCAGTTTTCTTCCTAGTAGGTACTAAGTTAGATACCCACTATGAAAATCTTATAGGTGCAATAATCCCTGCTTCATACATACGTTTAATTTCTTTTTCAATCAATGGTAATAATACAGGGTTGATTCTCCTGAGTTTTTGTTTGAATGGCTTCTAGTCTTCTTTCAGAGGTATAGTATGCTGAATTATTGAGGTGTCATATGATTTCAAATCCTCATAACTCCAGGCAAAAACATCTTAGAATTATCTCATAAGTTCAACATTTTTTATCTTCTGATCAGGTGGTAAAGACTTTGATAGTTTTATCATCGTTGGGTTGTCTTCTATTCCTAAATTATATTCTTCAATGTCTGCCTTTAATGGTTCCATCTTGGGTTTCTTAGGAATATCATTGCAATCAAAGAGGTCTTGTAGAGGAGTTAATCCTTTAGGTAGATGATTGCCTTTTAGGTCAATAACCTTTGTTTCTTCTTCAATTATCTCATCAAGGTCCATTTGTTTAAGGTCTTGAAATTATTTTCTAGTGAATTTTGTGGGATGAAGCATTTGAATTGAACTTTTTTGTAAAATGTTGGTTTCTACCTCATTTATTTGTTTAAATTTACTGCCTGTATCAACATCTATGTAACTGTGAGAGAATTATTTATCTAAAGTTAAAAAGTTATTAATCTGCTCATCACTATCAAAGACTTGTCAGCTCTTCAAATTGTCAGGGATGGCTAGTCTATGCCTAATTTCAGCAGTAAACTGATGATTAGGTTCGAAAGGTAATTTGCAGGTGCTGGCAAACATGGCCAGACTGTGAGCATGTAAATTGTGTTTTCTGGGCACTCAACAAACCTAGTTTCCAGAAAAGTATTAAGAATCTCTATGACTGTCCTCTATAGTATCATAATCTGATATCCCTAGTCAAATACTTCCCTTTGATCTGTTTAATGACTAATTCTGAATCTCCTATGATAGATACTCTAATTGCTCCTAATATTTTGACAAGTTTAAGTCCTAGCAAAAGAGCTTCATACTCTGCCATATTATTGGTGCACTTAAAATTTAATCTGTAGGTATGGCCTTCAGCATGGTCGTTTTCTAAATTGCGCGCCCAAACTCCTGCCCCTACCCCTAATTTATTGACTCGACCATCAAATTCTAAATGCAAAAGAATTTCATGCACATAATCAGTGTCAGGGGTGGTGGAAATTTGTTTAACAAGGGGATTTCGCTTTTTGCTCTTATCTGGTTTTCCTTTGTTGTCTAAATTATTGTTGGTGTCTAAGATTTCCTAAATCTAAACACTTGATTTTTCTTTTTTTATTTCTTTTGATTATGCAAATAAAACTTGTACAGTGTTGGCAGGATTGGTTTCAGCATTGTAAAGAATAAAGGAGTCCATATCAGAGTGTACTAAGTAGATAAAGAAATTTTGTGGTTTTTCCTGACTAATTATTACGTATTTCATCAATGTTTCTCTGTATAGCTTCTTAGGTTGGCCAAAAACCAAGATAGAAGCATAAGACATGTCCAATTGAAGTGATCCCTAAAGCTTAGCATCCCAGGACCTGGATAATAACATTTCATATTTTGGTGGTATATCTGCTACTACTATATCTTTTAGGATTATTTTTGTAGGGTATTGAACAAAAGAAACACACAAGTCTTTTATCAATCCTAAACATCTCACTTGACTAGAATCAAAAGAAAAGAGATCTTTGTATGGTCTAGTGATGTCTAGGTCTAATGTTTCCATTACAGATTTGGGCATAAGGTTATAAGATGCCCCAGAGTCAAACATGGCATTGTGAAGGATTTTATTATGTATGTTTAAGCTCACATAGAAGGGAGGAATACTTCCTACTAAATGTTTCCCATTCACTTCAGGGCCAAATATTAATTCTGGCTGGTCATCAAAAATATTAACAGTGTCTTTAGTTCCAGTGATTTTCAATGATCTATTGATCTGACTTCAGTAGGCATCATGTTTAGCTAATTCATACAATGGAACAAGAATATTTAGTTTTCCTACTTCAGTTTCCATATTGAATGGTTTTCTTCTTTGGGCTTTTATGTTTTGAACAGTGGGATTCTCTCTGTTTTCTGTGTTTTCTGTAATTTTCTCCTTTTCAGGAGTGGGGTTAAATTTACAGTTTCTCCTAAATTGACTTCTAGTGGTTCTTTCACATTTCCCTTAGAAGGGGGAGAAGTGGAGGAATGTCTATTATTTGGTTGATTGTCAGAAACATCTTCTATTATTGGATTAGGGGGGTTATTGTTTGATCTAGACAAAATTTGTACAAGTGTAGTAACTGCTTTACCTTTGATAGGCTATTTTAGAGCTTTATGATTGTTTGCTTTAGGAACATCAATTCTTCTACTCCTTAAGTTATACTACTTATGCATTTTGTAAATGGTTGTGTCATATCCCTCCCTAAAGTCAAACGATTCACCTAACTAAGTTTGAAATTGTTTAAGAATGTGGGACTCTTGATCATCTTGAGTTAAGAAAACTTCTCATTCATTGTTAGGTCCCATCAGATTTATCTGAGTATCTTCTTATGGACCTTCCGAATTGGAAGCTTCTACATAATTCTCCTAGAAAGGAATTCTAATGTTTTGATCTAGACCAGTCTTCCCAGGGTTCTGGTTTTGGTTTTTTCAGAAATTAGGATTCCTCCCTGTGCTGGTTGGCTGGCCATCCCAAGGGGATTTTCTTTCAATTGTTTCCACCCTGTCTCCTAGTCTATCCATCCCTTTAATTATAGCATCCAGTTTCTGTTCAAAAGGTGAGTCTTCTTCTTTCACTGGTATCCTTCTTTCACTCCTAACCTTGGCTCGTTTAGACATCAGGTTGGCTTCAACACTGACAGCTATACTTTGCATATCTTCTAAAGTTCTAGGGGCTCGTTTCTTTAGCTGAAAAGCCATATCTGAATTAAATCAATCCGGGAATTTGATTAGGGCTAGATCAAGTGGGGGTCTGAAGTTTTGAGGGATGGCATTGTAAACAGTATTGAGCCTAGTGCAGTAATCCTGCACAATTTCTTATGTTCCTCTCTTGAAGTTTTCATACGCAGATAAGATCTGAAGAGGATATTTCTTTTTCTCCCAACGATTCAAGAATTATCTATAAAGGGTTTCTAGGCTATCTATGTTATTCGCTACCACAGCCCTAAACCAGGTTCTGACTTCCCCAATTAGACTCTGAATAAATATCCTCATTCTTATATCATCAGCATCTATCTCGTATATTTCAAACTAGTCAGTCATTTTTTTGGTATGTTGTTGGACTGTGTAGGTACCAATACCATCAAATGGAGTGATTTTACTTTAGTAGTCTTGAGGCATGGAAACTAAATTGGCTGGTAAAACGAGGGGGTATACTTGTTTGCCATGGTTGTAGGTAATGATGGAACAACGGCTGGGGTTTGGATAACAATGGGTGTTTGGGTTGTGGAAGGAGGGGTAGAAGGAGGGCTCTGTTGTGGAGCGGTCTGGGGTTGAGATGTATGAGAAAACGATGAGGAACTTGCAGAAGCAGTAGTGGTTGTAGAGGGATTGGGTGTCTCTTCAGAGGTAAGCTCAGATTGTATTGAATTCTGCAAATGTATGTCAATTGAGGAACTGACAGCTTCAAACTATAATTCTTCGATGATTACTGGGTCTAAGATCAAATCACTTAATTCAGAGTCAGAAGATGTTTTAACCAAAGAGGTCTCAAATTGCTCATCAAAGGGTTTGTCTTCCAAATAAATCCACCTAACAGGGCAAGATCTTGATCTGTAGGTGGGCCGAGAACTGGCAATACTTTCTTGACTTTCCTATCCCCTAATAATTCTAAGGATCATATTGGGGTTCTCGAACACTGGTGGTGGATTGGGGTCAGGATTTGCTCTAGTGTAACGAGTTCTTTCTGAAGCCATTTTTCTTGGTTTTGATTTTCTAAATTAATATCAACAAACAACTTCTGTGATTTCTTTAAGATGATTTAGATTTTAATTTAAACTTTGGTAAAGATTTGTTTGACTGAGGAACTGGTTCATGTTAATTTCATAAACTAAACCAGAGATTGACTGAAGCAGCATTCATCTACTTATGCACTTTCAAAGCAATAGCAGTTCAAAGGCTACCTGGCTAACTTCAAGCTCCATCTGTAGTTTATAAAGTAAACAACTATAACAAACAAACAAACTTTTCGTTCCCCAGCGGAGTCACCACTATGTTATCACTCAAATATTCTGAGAAATTATAAGAAGAGGAAAGGGGTCCGAGGTAACCACAAACCAACTTTTGGGTACAGAATCTAGCCAATTTGTACCTAGATAGGGCTCTCTCTTTAAGATTTAGCTTTTTTTTATAAGGTTTTAGGCTACTTATGAAAGATTTGGGATTTGGATTGGGTTTGGTGGTGAAATTCAATAGCAGATGGGTAGAACTCAATATTTCAAACCATTGGGCTAATGGAGTCAATAGAAGATGGCTCAACTAGATTTGGTTTTTTAACAAAAGATGGCTTCACAGGGCAAGATAGCTAAAACAAGGAGCAAATGGTAACTTGAAAGGGTGGGATGAGCTCAAAAGGGAAGAAGGGCAATTAAGAATCCTTCCACATGTTCTAAGAAGAGAGAATTTAGATGATCACCAATAAAAAGCAATTAAGGATTTTTTACTAAATGATCTAAATGATAAACTAAGAAGCATGAGCAATTAAGAATTCCTTGTCTATGATAGTTTAGAGAAAAACATTAAGAATAAAAACAATTGAAAACGGATTAAAATTAAACACTTTATGAATTATAATTTTTCATTTTAATATTCAGATATGGAACATAATTGAAATATTAAACAAAAAAACAATAACACATGGGATATAAAATACTTACTTTTTCGGTGTTTTTCACATGAATCCTGTGAAAAGTCCTTTGTATTAATCCTTCCTCCAGCCAACCATACAAGAGTTTGTCCAACAGAACTTTATTCCAAAGTAATCAGTTTTACAAAAATGTCTAAGACTCCACTCTCAATACTCTAAATAAGGGAGTATTTATACAAAAAGTTTACAATAAAATATCTCATAACAAAGAGATATATATTTTAGGGTGACTAACTATAAGTTACATGAAAGTAGAGACAGATGGTCTCATAGATAGAAGATAAAGTAAATTGATGGCTTGTTGTCCCTGTTTTTGTGAATGAGCTGGAGGCAGGCCCTATGATGAGGCATCTTGTTGTCTTCCTCGTAAATTAGTGCTGGTTGTTCTTCTTTTCACTTTCTCACTGATACAGTTTGACCTATTCTGATACTCTTTACCTGTTTGATCCTCGTTCATCCTCTTTTACCATCATTGACTATAGTAAATAATGAAAATTTAATTTTTTACCAAGAATAAATTACAAAATGTCTAGCATTTATGTCCACCATTTTTCCTGTGGTATTCTGGTCCTTTGAAGTTTCTTGAAGATTTCATCAGTCTCAGTGTACTTGAAAAAAGCATATTGAACTGGAAACAAATGCTTTAACTCATGTTCAACATAGAAAAGGTTCTCTAGACTGTCATAGAGAACTCTGCCCGTAGGGAGTGCCTTTGGTGCTGATGTACTGGTTGAT
The DNA here is from genome assembly GCA_000404065.3 of Pinus taeda. Classification (NCBI taxonomy): domain Eukaryota; kingdom Viridiplantae; phylum Streptophyta; class Pinopsida; order Pinales; family Pinaceae; genus Pinus; species Pinus taeda. The sequence goes on along the minus strand of APFE030955953.1, from coordinate 12,876 downwards.
GAATTGGCCTAGTTATCTGCATATTGAGCCAATTTATCAACATAATCTATATACCTCATTAATTTATCATTGATTACTAGAGGACTGGGTAGCCCTTTGTTCTACAAAATACAAAATTTCTCCATAAAAACATTAATTTCCTCCTGCATGTTTTGGCATCTTCTTTCCAAATTTTGCATCAGAGACCTTTTAGTCAATACCTTCTTGACTTTCAGAATAGTTTATGTTATGTCTTCAATGCCCAGATCTTCAATCTGATACTTATTCTTGCTATTCAAAAAATTTATAAGCCCGGTGGCTTCCTCAGGCATCCTTCCTAATTCCTCCTTTGTCCTCTGAAATTATTCAAGAGCTACTTGTACTAAATCAATCTGTTCAAAAATTATTTGTATTGATGACCAAACATCGTTTATTGATTGAGTGATGTTGGTCCAAAGAATCTTCTTAATGTCTACTAAGGGCTTGTCAAATGTGAGGTCTTTTTCTAATGATTTCACCTGGGTAGATAACCCTTTGTTCTCCCTTACTTTTTCTGCATAATTTATTTTTAAAAGATCATATTTCTGTTCTAAGGTAACAAATTGCTCTTTTACCTTTTGTAACTCTGAAATTTGGAGTTTCATCTCCTCCATTGACTTTATCAATTCATCTGTACTTAAACTTGAAGTTCCTGCCGGTGCCATTTCTATACTTGTACCTGTGACTATTTCAGTTATGGCCAAAGGGACATTGGGTGCTAGAGCTGTTGCCAATGTTGAAGGGACTGCAGTGGAGACCACTGGTATCACGTTTGGACGCTGAGAGGTCGACTCTCCCTGCTTGCTCTTGAGTGATTTTTCTAACTATTGCTCGGTCTCCTTCAATTGTTCATTAAGCTGTAGGACTAATTCCATAAGCTCATCTTCAGACTTCTTCTGAACAATTTTTGCAGTTTGTGAATGTCTTGATGGTGGTAATTTTAGATGCTTTCTCAAGGCAACTATGTCTTCATCTTTTTTCTTTATTAAGGCTTCTGCAACCTTCACATCCTTTGGATTATGGCCCAATCTAATCACTAACTCTTCCAAATATTTAATTATGTCATCTTTAGCCTGTGAGGAGGCTTTCTCTAGTTCTAATTAGTCAATTGTATTATTTAAAGAATTTTCTAATCTTTGGGCCATCATGGCCTTACCAGTCAAAGTTGAATATATCATTTCCCCTGTTTTCCTGTGTAACTCAATCTGATCCAAGGGATGAATATCTTTTGCCATTACCTCAAAATTTGCTTGAAGGTAATCTACATTTTTTTGAGGTTGTTGTACTTTAGGCTTAAAAAGGCTCATTTCCAATTTGCCCTCCTTGATGTCATAGGCTGACATCAACCTATTTTGATTAGTGGGAGCCATTTTTAAATATTGACTATATACTTGGATCCTTAATGGCTCATTCCTAGCTTTTATTTCCTTGAATTTCTTTTTAAAATCCAGGTTCTCATTTCCTGGAGGCCTAAAGGATGATACTTTTGCACTCTGTTGTCTCTCCAACTCCTGTCTCTATGAACTAGAAGGTGTCCCACCTACTGGGAAAGTTTGGTGACTATATACACCTTCTTTTCTTTGGCTATCTGTGGTTTCTTCAAAAATTCCCTCTTCTGAATGAGGATTTAGCCTGTGCCTTTTAGCACCAGACTAGTCTGATAGACCACTGGAAGGGGTAGCTACTTCCTTGTCTCTCTTTTTGTTATTTTCCTCATTCATAGGAGTCTGCAAAATTGGGGGCTCTTCTACATTAACTTACGTTGGGTGAGCCTGTGTTTGAGCCTGCTCTTGAGAAGTTTCAGGTTGTTTAGACATGACTGATTGTTTTGTTACTTGGGTGTTGATCTCTGGTCTCTTTCCCTTAAATGTCCCTGTAAGTGGTGTACTGGTATCCTGTGAGTGCCTCTGAGAGCTTTCAGCTGTAGAGGCACTGATCTCTGATGCTGACCTTTGAGAAGTTTCAAACTGTACCTGTCCAAAAGAATCCAGGTCAAGTGTTTTTTCAAGATCCTTCATTACAATTTCTATATTGACTTGCTCAGTATCAGTTTCCACTAAGGTACCTTCCCTCCATTCATCCATATTAGAAAATTGTTCAATCTCTGGAACTCTGTAATGTATGTAAGGTGATAGTCTATTTTTCGTCCTTCTATCACATAAGAAACTATGGGGATCATAAGGAATCCAACTAAAACTTTTGTGTAGTTTAATATGATCTTCTAGAATTTTCTCTGCTTCTCTCCATGTTTCCCTAGTGTTGCAAATGAAAGGGCCTAGTTGATTCTTGATTCTGAGTTGTGCTTTCTTTTTGGCTTTGTGAAAATGAACCAAGTCTGAATTTATCATTTGTCTATAATATTCCAATGCAAACAATGTCATTGGAACATATCTAGACAGCTTGAATGGGGAAAGCTCACACCCATATACTCTGATTTCTGTATGGTTTTGGCATAAATACTAGTCACCCACTTTGTATTATTTGGAGAGCTAAAGGATTTTCTTAATGTCATCACTGATTCTAGGAGGTGAAATCCCTATCAGCAAGGTGGTTGCTGGGTGGACACACTGATCAATGAACTCATTATAGGAATAAGGGTTGGCATAATATTTATGGAAGATGGAAGTCCAAAAGATAACATACCTTGGATTACCCTTAGTATCAAGTTTCATGACAGAAAATGGGAATTTTTCTGATTGGTAGTAGAAGATGAGGTGATATATAAAGGTGGAAAACTTGAAGACCCTTTCATTCTCTAGTCTCATGAACTGGTCATGAATTTTGTCAACAATGAATGAGGCATAATCATACTTGACAGCAAGGGGTTGTCTAGAAGTAAAGATAGACAACAACACTAGGGTCAGTTCATCTACATACTCACTAGTGTTGAATCCCATGACTGCAGATATCATATCAACTATGATTTTACCCATATCAGTGAAGAAAACTTGCATATAAGGAGGTGGATCCTTAGTTTGATATTGTTTTAATATGAAGGTCTGGAAGAGGCGATCAAGTTCAGATTGGGAAATTTTAGTTGATTTCTCAAGTAAATGTCCAATGGAAATGGGGGTGAGGGCCTGGCTAGAGTGAAATTGTAGCATCTCATTGATTGATTCAACAGTTATTGGGAAAATGATTGTTTGGTTGGGAGACATGATTGCTCTGCAGTTGGGGTCATAATTAGCATGGCAGTGATAGATTATGTCAGGGAAAACATGAACAGAGAGGAGAAAGTATATGGGAAGATTGGATTCCCACAGTCCTATGGCATCACAGCCATTTAAGTAGTTGTCTCTACATTGGCAAAAGATTTTGAGGTGATTTTTATCAGTGGTTAAGTATTTTATCTGGAAGTCCTTATCTGTGAGAGGGAGATAGTTTAAATCTCAATGAGAAGCATTAATGGGTGCAACATTCAAAGCTACCGGGGTTTCCATTTCTATTTCTTGTGGATTCAGAAAGGGAATTGAGGCTTTCTTTGTAAAAATGGGCAAAATAAAGGGTCTGGAGGACTTCAATGGTGACAATAATAATAGAATTATGGTGAATTTGGGCCTTTTTAGTCAATTTATAGTGGAAAACAAGAACTTGAAGGGTTTTTTGTCGAGAATTTGATAAATACTTGCTCTTTAGGAGACGGGTGACGAAATGCAGGTACTATATGTAGCTGGAGGTTTCTGGGTGGCGTCGGCTGCAAATTTTGGAGCAAGTTGGCGACTGCAAGCTTAAACTAGTTGACCTCAATGTTCGTTTGCATGGGCGTACAGATTTACAGAATAAAGCACTGCAAATGACTTGTTTGTTTTACGTACAAAGTCACGAGTTGGTGGGTTTTAGGATTTCGGACGGGTGACATCATTGGCAAATGACATGATGTTTTGTCATTTAGTGGGGAGGCGGTAAGCAGTTTATATCGCATCGCTTATGGGGAAAGGGCAGTATTCAACCTTGGGCCAGCGATTCATAGAGCGGCGGATGCGTGGCACAGGCACTGTACCACGCGATATGCTTTATGGCTATCGTATGTGGGAGGTGTGATCGGATGGTTATCGGGAGAGACGAAGTGATGAGGGTTTAACAAAGGTGGGCCCGATATAATTAAGGATTATTTAATCATATTGGGGACGGAGGGATTGGCTGGTGAGGTTTTCAATTAACCATGAGGGTTAATTAATCTTGTTTTAATGCGACGGAGGGTCAAGGCTGTTAATTAGTTACTGATTAACTAATGAATCCCATTTAAAACGTATTATGGTTATAATGTAACCAGGGGCAGGATATATAATATTTCGGGTTTATTACATAGTTACAATAATACGGGAGTGGGTAAACTTTATAAGGGATTTATAAATTAATACAAGTTAATAGTCAATATGACATAATGAACGGAAAAGCGCTAAGTATAAAAACATTTGATGTGTGTATTCAGACTTAGGCTTAAAATGAAAAAAGGTTTTTTGTGGAAAACATTGTAATTTTCCTAAGTAAAATAGGATTTTTCTTAGGAAAACCTTATGAAAGGAATAAATGATTTATGAATGGGTATGATGATTTAATAAATGGTTTAAGTACTTAGGCTTTATAAATTATTGGGCCGAGGGTCCGGTCCCTACAAAAGTCAGAGAAATTCTCTAAGCCCCTTTAATTTAATAAATACCTTGGTACTTAGGGGAAATTAGTGAAAATTTAGGGAAAATGAGTAGGGGAGTTAATTACTCTGACTTTGCTTACTTGATATGTCTTTTATGTACTGCGTGCCTTTGCCTCATGATGAAAATAAAATATTTGCACATTTGAACATCATCTTTCACCACATGTTATTCTGCAACCATCATCTACCTACCCTATCTACTTTAACCTCGTATTTTTACTTCTTTATTAGGGTGCACTTAGACTAGCAAACACTTATCAAAATTTTCTTTTCTTTTACATGGAAATGTCTATCTAAGTCTACACTTATTACATCCAAAGGCTCAGATTAAAATGTTGAGCTCATTTTATTCACTCTACCTATCTACTTATCTGCCAAGATTACACTGTTTGGTCAGATCTTTATTCTCTATTTCTACAACATGAAATTGAAAAATGAACTAGCGAAGCTTAAACTATTTGACTACTCATGAATTGTGGCATAGGTGACAAACTGCACACAATTGTTTATTACACAAAAGTAAAAAGTAGTGGCATTTAGACTTGCACACTTTCCTAGTATTTCTTTTGTTTGGGGTTCATTTCCTTTCATTTTTTATTTTTGTTTACCATCTTTTTATTCTTTTCACCCTTTGATTTTTCTTTTAGGGTATACCCTCTTTACATTTTTTATTTTTTTTTTATTTTTTTGAAAATATGGAAAACCTTTGCAACAAGAAAAGGTATGAACATATTACATAGTTCATCAAGTCAATCATGATATATGACACCTATTGGTATAGGGACATAACATATTGAAAGAAAAGATGGTTACTGTGTCAATTCTAGTCTTCCTGAACTGGAAGAAAGAGTTCCATGTACATGTCAATGCATCATGTATAGTGTTGGGGGAAGTACTGACGCAGGATGGAAAAGAACGCTTGGATACCTTATCGCATTCACAAGTCGCAAATTATCCAAAGCAGAGAAGAACTATTCCACCACTGAGCGCAAGGGACTAGCTATGGTATATGCACTCCAAAAGTATCGACACTACTTGCTAGGAGGCCACTTTAAGATGTATACAGATCACTCCACGCTAAAGTACTTGGTCAATAAGCCTGTGTTGGGGGGCGCATTTGAAGATGGTTTTTATTATGCCAAGAATATGATTTTGAAGTTGTTGTGAAGCCTAGACGATTGAACGCAAGACCAAATCACCTGTCATGCATCGAGATAGGGGAGGAACGTACTATTTTGGAGGAAGGATTACCTGCTACGTAGCTCTTTTTTGTGCATATAGCGGCTGGACATTTTGAAAATATAATACACTTTCTAACAACTGGAACTGATCTGAAAGGATACTCTGTCTAGTAGAAGAAAGAATTAGTGGTGTGCGCTGCAGATTTCTCTATCATCATTGAGCATCTATACAAGATGGGGAATGATGAAATACTGTGAAGGTATGTACCTGAATTTGAACGAAGTAGCACCTTCGCGGACGCTCATGGGGGCCCCACGAGAGGACATTATGCAGGAAGAGCAACCATGCAAAAGATTCTATGCACCGGGTTGTGGTGGCCAACCCTTCATTAGGATTCAAAAGCATATTGCAAGGCATGTGATGTACGTTAGCAGATAAAAAGGTCATCACTGAGGGATGAAATTCCTTTGAATCCACAAATGAGATTGCAAACTTTCTAAAAGAGGGCAATAGATTTTGTAGGACCTATTAAACCTCAAGGAAAGACAAGCGCGAGGTATATTATCACTGCGATGGAGTATCTGACTCATTGGGCAAAAGCGCAGCTGGTGAAGGATTGCACGGGCACAACTGCCACGAAGTTTTTAATTGAACATGCACTAATGCAATTTGGATGTCCGAAGATCTTGATGAGCAATCGCAGTACACACTTCCTAAACGAGACGATCAACACACTAACAGAGGAATTTTAGGTGTATCACCAGAAGAGTACACCTTATCACCCACATGCTAATAGGATAGTGGAGGCGTTCAACAAAGTGCTTGAAAACAAACTAACCAAGGTATGTAATGCACAGGGAAGTGATTGGGACCGACACATACCTGCAGTGCTATGGGCTTATCGAATGACATGCAAGAAACTGACGGGACATACACCTTTTAGGCTTGTCTATGGAGTGGAAGCCATAATTCCTATGGAATATGTCATGCCTAGTCTATGCATAGCAGCACTCACAGGTATGATGGATCGCAGATCCCTAGAGGAGAGGCTCGTGTAACTGGAAGAGCTCGAATAAGAATGATTTTGGCTGGATTCCACCAGCAGGTCCAAAAGCAACGCGAAAACTCATGGCACGATTAACACATCAAGTTGCGCATATTCGAGGTAAATGATCTCGTTTTGTTGTATGATAGTAAGCTTGATAAATTCCCAGAGAAATTCAGAATGCACTGGTTAGGGTCGTATATTATTAAGGAGATTACAGATGGTGGCATGGTACAGTTGGTAAAGTTGAATGGCGATCCCTTCCCAGGAAAAGTGAATGGTAGTCATTTGAAGCCATACAAAGGTGGCCTGGTCACTTGACTAGCCAATCGAAGCATAGTCTTAGCACTCTAGGTAGCTGAAAGGAGGTGAGGAACTATAAACTACTATGCCCAAGAACTGCACGATTTCAGGACTACGCGTAGTAGCGAAGTGTCACAGGGTTTGCAACAGCGCAAAGACAGTTGTACTGGTGTGCAGGTTTGTGGGAAAGTGACCATTACAGTCACTATTCACGATGTGATGCTTGGTTTGAGGCCAAATGGAGTAGGCAACAGGCATTTAAGGTGAACTTTATGGGCTAGATTCTTGAAAATTTGCCGCCAATATAGCATTAATGGACCGAATGTGGGGGGAATAGTCAAATTGGAATTCGAAATGCACTATAAATTACAAGTGGTTGTCCAGCAAACAATACTTGGTAATTTGAGAACTGAGTTGTTGCGTGCTCAGGATTCATGAACCGAGACTTATTCGATATTCCGAAAGTGAATTCGTTGTTTGAGAAATTACCAGAAACACTAAGAGAACTGTGGAATAGCACTATGTCAGCACCCGAAGAAGCCATGGATATAGGAGTAGTGACAGCCGAGGAAGCTTCATAGGAATTAATCCTGCTAAAACCAGAGAGCGCTGGCATAATCGCTGAGGTCCCTAAATCACCATGCACGCCGAGACCTAAGAAGGACAAGCATGCCATGATACTGATGAGCGTCTCACCCAAAAATCCACTGAGGACCAGGCTCACATTACAGGAAAAGGGGAAGGCCACTAATTTGGAGGTCAATGGGGAGGAAGTGTTTGAAGAAATCCTGGTGGACGAGGAGGATGTAGAGATGGAAGTCGAAACCCAGGGTGCGGACCCTATGACTAGGCTATTGGAATATGTTCCTCTGCAAAAGGGTAAAGCTAAGGTTCCAAAGGATATAGATGAGAGCAAGAGCTCTCTACAAACCCCTTTGCTCCCAGATGATATTATTTTTTAGGGCGAGCACTTGGGATGAGTTCCCATATTGAAATTTGAAGATTGGGAACTCTCAAAACATGAGAAGTTATTGCATTTAGTGATTGCGAAGCTAATGTGCCAAAAGATGGATGCACCACTGGAATGATAGAGTTGGAGCCATGCAAATGGCTCAGAGGTGTTGAGAAAACAGGCTTGCTAAACCTGCTCTGGGTGCCACATTACCACCGTGCCCCAGTGATCATTTTTGTCATCAGGAAACTGCTCTGCTTGGTGCATGACGGTTGCTTGTGGCTAGAGGAGCCCATCCACATCATAGACGATCTCATTCATCGGATTACACGGCTACCTTGCACAGGGCAGGAAAGGTGATGTGAAAGTACCGTGTGGATGAGGTGCTCGCGCCAGTGGTTGCACTAGCAGCACAATGTGTAGAAGGGGTCCAGTTCAACTTGGCAAACTATCTATGTGGTGAGTTCCTTGCGAACTGACACGAGGCATAGGAGCAGTGCAAAACATTTCATTATGCATGGCTCCTATTGTCGATAGTACTGGTGGCATGGCAATTTCCCGAAGATGGCTAGTTCCCATCGATCACGCAGGACCTTCTAGAGGCAATGAAGTACGATTCACTGTGGGTGACCAAGGATGCACAAAGGATAAGGGAGAGAAAGATATTTTGAGTGCTCATGGAGATGAACATCATGATGGGGATCAATCACGAGTCGTGGTTATTGCCCACAGTCTACAATAGTTTGCAGAGCTTTGCGGAGTTCAAATCTGACTTCCACCATGTCTTAATAAAGGTGTAGAAGGACCCTATGAAGATGTGGCATAAGTTACCATACTTAGCGACCAACGATGTAATTTTTGTGGTCCTTGAGTCTTGGCTGTCGGAGTGGCACGCTCCAGCTGACTCCGCGGTGAAAGTAGAGAAGTCCACCGCGCAACAAAAGAAGGAAGAGTCAAAATTTTGGATGGCATAGCTGGCAGAAAAGTGCAGGAAAGAAGAAGCAACAGCTAAGGCCCAGGCAGTGCGTGACACTACAAAGTTAGCAAAAAACAGTAGAAGAGGAGCACGAAGGACAGAAGTCACCTTCACCTGAATTGGAGACAGACACAGAACAAGGTGGCACAGACCTGCAAACAATGTCTACCTAGCTCAAGCATCCATGACCATGAGAGCAAGTAGGGTCGTGAAAGAAAACGAACACCTCGAAGACATATTTTTACCCTATCACCCTTACTGAAGGGGACTTGCATGATATCAGCGAAATGGTGAGGGATGTCACTACGGAGGCCCTCCAGTAGTTTGAGGAACAACACCAGTTGGTATTGGGCCCTCTCTGGACACAAATACAAGAGTTGCAGGTGTACACTCCACAGGCTGGAATAGTGTCCACCAGCCGCATAGTCGACACTTCAGCTACTGAGGAAATGTTGCGCACCAAGATGACCAACACAATAGTCCTAGCAGATGGAGCACTCATCATCGAGAATGAGGCCGACAGGCCTATGGTCAGTAGTTTGAAAGGGGTTGGGTTAAACATGGTTGCGCTCCCTTGAGAGATTCTCTATCTTTTGTAGAATGGAGTCACCGTAGAACTTTGGGCCAAGGAGAGTCACACTCTAAAGGTAATGAGTGAGTAGCGCATCAACATTGAGTAGTTGAGCCTACAGCACAACGAGGTAGTTGAGCAGAAAAAAATATATAGTGTAGGTTGTGGATGAAGCCTACCAGATGGTCTCGGAGTTGTCCATTCAAGCAAACGAACCGACGGAGGCGCGCGTCTACAAGTTAGCCACAAGGGTGCGCGACGCAAGAGCAAAAATGGCTAGGGTTCAGCTAGAGCTAAACCTACAGATAGAAGAATTGCAGTTGAAGACTCAACCTTCAACATCATTGGAGGTCAGAGAACAGTGTACCACCATGGCTACAACAATAATGGTGGTAGTTGATAGTGCAGTGACAGACTGCATGAAGTTGTTCAAACAATCGTTCGAGGTCCTAACCACCCTGCAGGAGGACCCGAATATAGAGCGCCTAGAGACAGAGGTGTGTGAGCTACAATAGAGATACGATGAGGTAAAAGGGACCGCACAGACATTTTCCCTTACATAGAGGCTTGCAAGGATGCAGCAAGCAAAGGCGCTCAAGGAGAAGGTGGATGTCGCTCGACATAAAGAGGCAGTTTTGAAAGCGCACCTACAACCATGGATCAATGAGGCTTATACAATTACAGCCTCTATTGAGGAAAAGCTTGCACAACTACAAGCAACTCATGAGAGGATTCAGGGCAGCAATTCAATAGCAGTGATCACCAAACAGGGCATAGAGGAAGTCCAGCAAGCAACCGCTTAGTGCGCTGCCAAAATTGCAGCGATCCAATCAGAGTTGGGAGGTCTTCGCGCTAAGATCTCCGCACTTGCAGAGTGACTCAAGGGCAAGTCACAATGTTTGTGTTGGGGGCCTATTGGGTGCAGGATCCCCCAAGGGTAGTTTTGGGGCTAAGAGCCCAGATTTTGGTCCAACTTTGTAATTACAATGTAAAGACTCCACATTTTGTGGGCGCGGAGCACATAGTTGTTAAAGAGTCATAGGGTTGTCTTCCCTTATTTTGATAATGTAATGTCGGTTGTATAAGATCTACCCATGGTCCATGGACCATGGCATTTTATAAATAGAGCGAAGCTCTAAGTAGTCAAAGGAATAAAATCTAATATAAGATAATGCAGATGTATGCGAGATAGTTCTGAAGTGTAATTCTAAGTTTTAAGTCATAGCGTAGGTCAAGGCTCTGTAGCTGAGTGTGTAGACGCCTAGTAGTCCGCAACTGAGTGTGCGGACCCCTGCATCTGAGTGCACAGAGCGAGTCAAGTCTGTAATCATCTGGAAGTATTAATAAAGAGGAGTTTATATCATTTATGTGTCTTTATTTCCTATTTATGCATCTATTATATTGGGTATTAATTTCAATTCTAATGCTTATATGATGTGCTAATGTGTATGATTGTATTGGTTAAGTGGACGCAAGTAAGAACATTTGTTTACGCAAAGATAATTAAGATTTGTCAATAAGATAAGTATGTTTCTTAGCCTAGTTTGGGAAATAACGCAGTTCGCTGCCCTAGCAACATGAAAGCATCTTAGCACCTGATTAGGGTTGCGCAAAGGTTGATTGTAACAAATCGTGAAGGTGTTGAAGGTTAGAACAGGGAGCGAAGCAATCTGTGTGAAGGCAGGTCTAGTTGGAATAAACCGACATCACATCCATCTCAAGGGTGCGGAAACTTGGTTCCAACATCCCCCCATTACTGCTTCAGATGAGACTTCAGTCCGCGCTCCATGGGCTGATGCCAAAAGGGCCAGCAGTGTAGGGATTTGTTTGGCCAAATAACTATGAACCTGGGTCAAGCCCCCTCAAGCCAACACCCAGGTTCAGAGTTAGCTGCACCAACCAACAAAAACCTAAACTGCTAGCCCTTTCGGCAACAACCTGCATAGTGCAGGTTGCAGTCTCACCCGATGCAGTAGTGGGGGATGACAAAACTAGGTTTCTACATCTAGAGGTCAGTGTGATGGGTCTATGTAGTTCCTAGGGCTTATTCTGGTCTTCATGAACCCTAAACTTTACAATAAGATAATTGCAGTAACGTGCATAAACCGAATCTAAACCTCTGTGAAATTCTTTAAACATTCATAATATCAATCAAATGAGATGATCAACTATTTTCACACATCAATTAGATGTTCATTCATCTAAATTCAGATAACATAGCAGAAATATAGAAACTCCATAAGTAAATACAGATGCACATATACACAATTATAGCTTCAAAAATAATCTTTATTGATATAATATTTTCGATTATAGACTCTTCTTCCCTGTGCACACAGTTGGAAGGGCCTGCGCAGTCAACTTGCAGACTTACCAAGGTATACGCACACACAATGGCAGGAGCCATCCCCTTCGCCTAAGTATAGGAATAGACTTTCTTGTCTTAGACTTACTTGCCCATATAATTGATCTTCTATTCCAGTTACTTTCTAGACTTTTTATGACTGCTTTATATATAGCCTTCTCTTTTACAATACCATGGTTTGCAGACCATGGATGGGTCACAAAACTCCCCATATTCTAAAAACTAAGGGACTAAAGCCCCTTTTGAGTCTTATTCCATTCACACTCCGCTCCCTCAAAACACAAATACTTTACAAGTATACAAAAGTTAATTACAAAATTTACCCCAAGGGACCATGTCTGGCAATAGGCCCCCAACACAATTTGGTGACTCATCCTCGAGTCACTCTACTAGTGGCACCTCATCTTATTCTGCATCTCACTGAACTCGATCTTCAAAACCTACAGGTATGTGATTCCCTATGTGGAAGCATGTTGCACTTCTTCGACCAACTTTTCAGTGGTTGGGCCTTCAACTACAAGGCCCATGGTCCTCTAAGTCTGTTACATGCCCTTGAGCTTGCCTTGCACTAAAAAGTCAATTGACTTGCCTCATTTTTCCATGGTTGCATTCTTTAATAAATGATCGCTTCCTTAAGATGCAACTCGTCAATCTCATTCTGGATCAGTTTTCCTTCCTACATTCTGGCGAACCTTTTCATTGGTGCTAAGGTTTGCATTGTTGATCTGATCTCGTCAAACTAGCGCTACTTTTCCCTGATCTCCACACCAATATTTTGCAGAGTTGGATCCTCCTATAGTGAGGTCCATA
>APFE030955944.1:0-12517 GCA_000404065.3 Pinus taeda | reverse complement strand
CCTTTCTCCTTTTTTCTCTCTCTTTTCTTATCTATTCTTAACATTCTTGTACCTTATTTTCATGTTTTTTCACATAAAATAAAACACCATTTTCAACAACTTTTCCATTTTGACCTATTTCTCTTACAACTCCAACTTTCTATTATTCACTTGTTAGTCACATGAGAATTAAACATTTTATGTTTACAAAATGTTATCCTTTTATCTATTTACTTTATGTCAATTTGACCTTTGACATATTCTCATTCTTACTTCCACACATGATATATGTGTGTGTGTGTGTGTGTGTGTGTGTGTGTGTGTGGGTGTGCACAAATGCTTTTCACAACTTTATAATTTAGCAAGATTGAACATTGAGGTAGATATTTTATACATTTTTTCCTAGTGGACTCTTTAGAATGATAGGTGATATTAGCATTGTATTAGAGTTTTAGTTTATTGAACTTGGCTTGTTTATATGTAACTCCTCATTATTTTTGATATATTGGGTTTATTTTGGAATATGCATCTAAAAAATGGCTTTTATTGTCTTTTTTTGACACTCTTTCCTTGTATGATGTTGATATTGTTTGTACTTTATTTTCATGTTTTGTGCATGAAATAAAATAGTCCATTTTCACCACTTTATGTGTTCAACCTATATCTCTAAAACTACTTCATTATGTTTTTCACTTCTTATTCACATGATAATTAAATATTTTATGTTTTGTACAATGCTTTCTTGATATCTATTTATTTTACATTAATTTGGCCTTTTGTATCTTATTTCCATTTTTCCTTCTACTCGTCAACAAAATGAAATAACATTTTTAGAGAGGATTTTGTGAAAAATTGATTACAATGCTTGAAAAACTACTTTATAACTAAAATAATGTTTATAATAAAGTTGGAGAGGGGAGATAATTGTTTAATATCCACACTATCCACTTGAAATATCCACCCTAGAGTGAAGATGAGGGGGTCCAAGAAAAGAATACAAATTCATCTTACAACCAATTAATATTTTAGTAGGAGTGTCGGTAGCATTGTTGGCACCTACATTGGCATAATGATCATGGTAAGTTGGGATGTATATGCTACCCTAAACCAAATTTACAACTATTGTGAGATAAAACAAATGGAGAAGAAATTTTATACTTAGAAAGTATTCCAAGCCACAAAAATTACTTATCATCATGTTTATTGTTGACATATGTCCACATAATATGTCCTAAGGATTAGGAGGGTGGGTGACTTATGAGAAAGTAAACATTGTTGGGAAGCTCAAACAAATCCTATTATTTCTATTGAAACTAATTCCACAATACATTAAAATGTTCCCAAATAAAAATTAATAATATTTAAATGGAATGCTAGTGCAAGCAATATAGAGATGTTAAATAGCACTTTGTTGCAAAGAAAACCACATAATTAATACATAACATCGAATATTTTATGAACAATTTATTCGCTTATTTTTTTAATTTAGATTTTTTTAATATTTCATGGCTTTAGTTTCAATGTAAAAATTGGATTTATTGGAGCTTTTCAACAATATGTATGTTTTTTCTATGGAGCATGTTGTGTGTATGTGAATAAATAAATATTTACAAATAAATTAAATGTGATGGTGAATCAAAATGCATATGCATTCCATGATGAATATTACTGAGAAGTAGAATATTTGTATCTAATTTACTAAAATTTATGCATTCCCTAAACCCATTATTCTTTAAAGATATTATAGAAAGTGCAAGTACTAGTGGTGAAGAGGATGCATGCTAAAGTTGTGGGAAAGTTCCTTAACATCTGAAACTCACTTTCCTATAAATTTAAAATCATTGTGATGCAACTCAAGGGGTAGACGTCTCCATAGTGTGGGATGTAGTGTTTTCACATATCTTGGTAATAGCTCCACCGAATTTCTAGTTAAGAAAAATAGTTGTTAAAAATGTCATAGTGGAAAAAGAGATTTCATTAGAAATTACCAACCATCATTGAAAAAAAAAATGAAAATAATCAAATAAGTGATTTATAAAGTTAGTGAAAATTGATTTCAAAAGACATCAAACAATTGGTTACAAAGTTTTTAGATATTTGATGAGGATAAATATAGAATAAAAGGAAAATAAAATGATGAAATGTAATTTTTTTTTATCTCTATGAAATGTGATCATATTAATAATAAAATTTGAAAGATTATGTTGATCAAGTGTTGGAAAACTTATCACCCCATTTCTATGGAAATGGAAATTTCATTAAGCCTTGAATAATGATTTTTAGCTTGCAAGAAATGTGTGTACTACTTTTATCAAAATGCCTAAATACTCTAATGGTGAAGTGCACAAATGATGGATTTATAATTATTTCACTTATTGAAATTAGTTTTACCATTATTTCTTAAATAAATAGAATTATATGGAAGCTAATTTGTTTGATAGTAAAGTTTATTTGTATTAAATCACACCGAGTAGAAATAAACGTATAGTGTAAGTGGTAAGTTTTTCTTGTTTTTTCTAATCAAAATGAATTTTGGCTTTTCCCATGCTTTCTAGTGGTTCTATTTCTTGGTTACATTAGTGCTTTGAGGCTAACTTAATAGAGTTTTAAAAAAATGACCTTTGTAGTCACTAAGAAATCTAAAAATGATCTAACAAAATTTAAGAGAAGGTTTGGCAATTGAATGGAAGATATGCACAATTTTATAATCCCCTCTAATAAATTGAAGAGGAGGGATTTTCATTATTTGTACCATGATTTGGTTGTGTAATTTACAAGGATATTAACCAATACTAGAAATTTAGAGGATTGGATCAATAAGAGTTGGACACACCATTTGAATGCTAATGCCTTCTTTTATTTCTATAAAAAATTCTATTATGCATTTCACTTCTAGTTCTGAGGAAAATGATTCTATTTTTTGAAATGGACCGTTGATTTGAAGCTTTTGTGGCATTTATTTGAATTTTCGATTGTGAGGTTTCAACCCAAAATGGGAGGTTCCAATTAGTACCTCTATGTGGGTCTAGCATCCCTTCTCACTTCTCAATCTACCAAACTTGGAAGCTTTGGAAATGATGAGTAAATATTTAGGTAGATAGATACATGGCATTCAATAAGGTGAAAAATATTATTTTTATGGCTTATATATAGTAATTAACTTGTATAAGGGCCTCCTCGATGTGTTCAAACTCCAATTTATGTCTAGATTCACCTTAAAAAATGGACTACGAACAATGATTGTTTCAGTGCAATTTTTTTCATAGAATGGAAATTTTTCCTAGGACTACTTCTTGATGTTTGAGAAACTCTCCTAGGTGAAAGAGATAGTGAAACATAAGATCTTCACTCTCAGGACAAATGGCTGTCAAATAAAAAAATTCATAGTAACAAAAAAGGAAAAGGGGAAATTATCAAATCATGGAACTACGAATAGATTCACTATTTTGGGTTTAGAAAATCTTAAGGGTGTATGCAATAGAAACAGAACCTCCAACCCCTTCTCAAAATTGAAGAAGAAGAAATGATAATGTAAGGCACTCTAATATATATATAGAATCAAGTCCAAACTCATGGCAAAAATAAATTATAGCAAGAAAAATATTCAGTTAGGTTGAACACTGATGAGAACCTTGATGGTTGCAAGGATGGTTCATAATAATCCCTCATAAGCAAAATTGAAGTTTCTCTTAGAAAAGTCCCTCAGGAACCCCATAAATATGGGCCAACTCAACTTCTAATGATAAGGAGGGACATGGAGATTTTATTCAAGGTATAGGGTTGTAGAGTGAATCAAGGGTGAAAATTCATTAAATAGACTAGACAACAAGAGAAAAATAGTGAAAATGCAATGGGAAATAAATCTGCAATTTTTATGAGCTTATGATGAGGATCCCAAAAATATTCAAGTTTGGAAATTCTTTCATGAAATCCTGGGTTTAGGCCATAATGAAAAAAGGAAATGCAAGATTATTAATAAATGAAGAAAAAAACGCAATATCTTCGTCATAACCAAATTATGCATTATTTTTTGGGATAGGTGGAATAAAAAAATAGTTCAAAATGGTATTTGCATGAAATGGGGTTGATTCCAATAAGTACTGCTATAGCTATTAGGTGTACCCATGCTACTCTATAAGAATCACATAGGATTTATTGAGGTTTGAACCAGTGAGGTGGTAAGGAGTTCCTTAATAGTGCACCTTATTTCCAATTGATCTATATCTCAGTGGCAATGAAATTGTACAAGTTGTGGATAAAGAATCCAATGTTTTTTTCTAGAAAATAATGTCAAAATATTCAAAGCTCCTACATGGGATCTTACAATGTTTCAGAAAGTACATGTGATTAAACCCACCCACTAGATGATTATGGTTTTTGTTGTTGAGTGAATAGATTATATGGTCCAAATAACTAAATTCTAATCTCCATACTATAATAGGGAAAAAAGGGCATGTTGGGACTCTTTGAAATTCTCATTGGAGGAACTTTGATAAGAATATTGAATCATTGTTGAGGAATTCGATCTTATTTTGGATGAAAATGTCAAAGGGTTATTGGTAATGGGAGGGTAGGAGGGGACGTTCTGATAAGAATATCAAATCATTTTTGAGGATTTTAATCCCATTTTGGATGAGGATGAGAGACAATTGTTAGTTGTTTCATCGAGAGGGTGAATATATTTGAGACCCATTCAAAGAGATTGTAGTAGATAATATCTTTAACTATGGTAATTGGATTTAAGAAATATAATGAAATTAAAATGGTCAAAGAAAAGGGTGGGTCTACACATTTTAGAAGAAAGGTTACATGAATTCCTAGTTTGAGACTTTCCTAGTAGAGCATTCCTCGTTAACCTTAGTCATTCTCTTTATTTTCATATTTTAAGACAAACCTATGACCCTATTAATTGGAAAAACAAAGGATTTGGGTCCATTTCTAGTGAAATATGATATTTATTGGGTTGGTTAACAAAAATTCAACACATTGGTTTAGAATATTAGTCCACCTCATTGTAATCTATTTACATCTTATACATGGGACAAATAATAAGATGCTAATAGTAGAAATAAAAAAATTGCAAAAAAAAAAGACTAATAGCAGAAATAAAATGTTTACAAAAGCTTGTGGAGTCAACCCCATGAAGGAGAGTAGAATACTAAATGATTCTCTTTCAACCACATACAAGTTCATATACTCAAATTTAGTTAAACCTTAAGGAGATTAGAGATGTTGGAGACTCAAAGAACAAAGTATATCATTAAGAGGATGGAATATAAATAAAAGTTTCTTCCATTTATATGCTATGGAAAGAGGATGTAGGAATAATATCTCATAAATCACACACAAAAATGCAAAGAGAATTATGGATTTTAAGTATGTCAAATTTGTTTCATCTGGATGCTTCAAAACTTACATTTAATGCTGAATAGAGATAAAGGAAGTAGAAGAAAGTGATTAAATTTCGAGAATTGCCACAATCATACAAATTCAAAATTTTCACCTTGAATTTGAGGTTCCTTTAACCTATTTCTTGTGAAATTTTATTCATAGGGATGAATTTGAGATATACACTACAATGGGGTATATTTCAGTTCTATCCAGCTAACTACATAATATGGGCGAAAATAATAAACATGAATTGATTGTACTTCAAAGGAACAATGTTTTCACCACTTAGGGCATACTTCTAAATATGAAAAAAAAAACTAGATTTATTACAACTATTAATATAGCTGCTTAGATTCTATGTGTTATTAAATTATCTTAACAAAATCTTATCATTTTTATGTAAATAAATGTTAATTTATGGTATGTTCTATGCTTATAATAGTTTACTTCTTTTTCTTATGATATTCCATAGATTATAAATCACATGTAGATAAAGTGAAGTGCAGATAGAACATTAAAATATCGACAGAAAACAAGCCAGGACAAGAGACACAAGATGTGGTGGCTAGCCAGGGACAAAGCCCACAATGTGTGGGGAAACCCTTTGATCAAATCTTCTTTTATCTTCAATAATTCAGTAGAGATAAATGGTACAATAAATCTAATTTATATTAGTAGTAGCAAACCCTAGATCAGTAGCCTCAACATTAGCATCTTCATCATCAAAACTAGGGTAGTCGATATCTCACAAACCGACTGTTGGATCGGCTTGATTCCACCACCAAATGTTGTAGCCTTCTGAGGAGGTTCAGATGAGCCTTCATCTTAGTTCATATGAGGAGATCTTCTGGTCCAAATAGGTCAAACTTCACTTCTATAGTTGCAGCTTCAGTTTTAACATCTTCCTTCAAACTAGGGCAGTTGATATCTCGCAAACAATCCGTCGGATCGACTCGATTCCACCACCAAAAGTTGCAACCTTTAGAGGAGGTTCAGATGAACCTACAACGGATTAAAAGTGGAGTTTTCATGGTCCACACTGGTCAAAATTTGGATCTGCATTTGCCACTTCAGTTTCAGCACCTTCCAGCTTCACATGTGTGAGAGAGAGACCATTTTCTGTGCAGTAGAGAAGAGACTCTTTTCTACGCAGTAGAGAGAGAGAGATGTGATGAGATGAGTGAGTGAAAATGATGAAAAGTACTCCTATATTTATACACAACTGTTGATGTTTGAATAGATGCGACTGTTGGGCTTCTGAGCCTACATGAGTTGTAGGTCCGCTTGATAATAATTCTATAATCAAAATAAATTCATATCTCCATGAATACTTATCAGAATTAGATGATATTTAGATCAATACTACACCTCTGTATGAGAGGAATCTAATGAACATATTATCAGCCATGAATAAGATGACCCACATGAATTTTGGCCCTAGTTGCAAATTTTAATACTCCCTCTCAACTAGGGAGAACTTCATTTGCAATCTGTTTGTCAGTTTCTACTATTCATCCATAAAATGCACTCCCCTATACAGCTTGACCCTTACCGTGCTCTTCTCTATTCTTCCTATTCTGCTTTGTCTTGTTTTTCCCTGTACTAATATGTACTTCTCTTCTCTTTTTTGCTCTGCGTTGCTTTGTTTTGTTCTGCCTTGCTTTTGTCTGAATTATGAAGAAGAAGAAATGATTGAGGATGTATCATACTGACTCAAAGTCAGTCTCAGAGTATGTACCGTTGGTCCCAGACCAGTCTCAACCAACCCGAAGTCAACATCATAGTGAGTACAACTCCTACCACTGGTCCTAGACCAGTAACATCCTCCACTGACTCAAAGTCAGTCTCAGAGTGTGTACCACTGGTCCCAGACCAATAACAACTGACCCAAAGTTAATTTCATAGAATATACCACTCCTTGCACTGGTTCCATACTAGTATCATTTATCCCAGATCAATGGAGGTCATCCTAGCATATCGAGTATGGTAGATACAATGATGCATCTATCAGTACTAATATGGTCCCTAACTTCATTTCCCTTCTCATTGATCAGATGATAGGTACTTCCCATGAGTCCTAGATTTCATGGGTAGGATGACTCGACATGAGAACTAATCAATCATGTCCTCATAGGAGAACACATCAATCTCTCTACAATCACCATGGAGAACACATCAATCTAGGGCTCATAGGAGAACACATCAATCCTGCTACAATTTCCATGGAGAACACATCAATCCAGGCCTCACATGAGAACACATCAATCCTACTACAATCCGCATGGAGATCAGATTAGTCTAGGCCTCACAGGAGAACACATCAATCCTACTACAATCACCATGGAGAACAAATCAATCTAGGCCTCACAGGAGAACATATCAATCCTGCTACAATTGCCATGGAGAACACATAAATCCAGGCCTCACAGGGGAACTAATCATCCTGCTACAGAAGACAGTGAATCACCATTTTCCATAAGAGATCGAATCTTCTTGTCCCACAAGAGAGCGAATCATCTTATTCTAATGCACACCACCACGGGAGGGTGAGTCACCCTGTGGTCGTATGTTTCTCCAATAAGAACCGAAAGCCCTCAGAGCTCCCAAAGCTAAATGTATGCAACATACAGGACACTTGTACAAGGGTTCTTGATGACTCCAAGTCATTTGGGAAAATCACAGATTAGATATTTCCTCGGGCGTTTGACAAGGTGTATCGGCATGTACATCATCTTAATGCGATGGAACCTCCTTGCTCATCGACTTACCATATCCTAGATGATTTATATCTACTGGAGCAATTGATGAATATGAGATTCCTCAATCATCGAATCCCACCTCTATTTGTTACAGATAATCACAGTGGTATGTGTTCAAACAACTCACTGAAGAGCTTCCCCAACCAGGCAACTTCATACAAGATCAAACTCATAGATATGTATCTGGTGTCGAAGGTGCTCATGGAAATTGACTTCTGCTTCCTGCTCATCCATTATATCGAAGCACAATCCAAGGAGAAAGAACACTAAAAGTGCTCCAGTGATCCTCCACACTACCTGCCTAATCACCATTCGAATAATCATGTAGTTTCATATTTACAGCAGTGTATCTAAATCCATGAGAGATTGTGTCCTGAAGACATCTCAAAAGATTCTTGGCACCAATCTAGTGAGGCTCAACCAAATATGAGATCACAATGCTAACTGCAAAACATATGTTCGGACGGAGGTTCACCAATAACATCAATGCGAATGAGTTTTTGAAACTTAGAGGAATTTCCCAAATATGTTCTGACATCACTACCATATAACCTCTGAAATTTAAGATCCTCGAGGTAGTCACAAGCTTGCAGTCCATCATACCAGATCTTTCCAATATCTTCACCACATATTTTCCTTGAGATAGGAAAGTTTCCATTGGATTTTTCCATGCTTCAAGTCCTAGGAAATAGTGCATCAGTCCTAGGTCCTTCATTTCAAATTTAGAAACCAAATCCCTCTTACATTTGAGAATGAGAGGGTTTGCATCTGTTAGAAAGAGGTCACTCACATATAGCACCAGTATGAGAGGTTTTTCATATTCAACCTTAAAGAAAAGGTTAGGATCGTCTTCACTTCTAATGAATCCCAGCTTCATCAAGTAGCTATCGATCCTCTCATACCATGCTCAGGGTACTTGCTTCAGCCCATAGAGAGCCTTCTTCAACCTACATACATGAGATTTTCGATCATAAATCTCAAATCCTTCTAGTTTCTCCACGTAGTCCTCTTCTTTGATCAAACCATGCAAGAACACAGTCTTGGCATCCATTTGATGTAGGTTCCATACTTGTCAAGTGGCAAGGGCTATGATCGCGCGTATGGTTGTATATTTAGCAACAGGTGCAAATATCTCATCATAGTCTATGCCTTCCTTCTCGGAGAACCCACGAGCAACAAAATGAGCCTTATACTTTTTCATACTTCCATTTGTTGCATGCTTTATCTTGTAAATCCATTTGGAAGTAACAATTGTCTTGTCGTAGGGTCTGGGAACTACTTCCCATACATCATTTTTCATAATAGAGTTATATTCTTTGATCATAGCATCCCTCCATACTTGATGCTTGACGACATCTGAGAATGATGAAGGCTAATTTTGTATGATCATGCTCATGATGGCCAGGTATCACTGATACCTGTTAGGTTTCTTACTTTCACAGAAGGTTCCTCGAGGTGCAGCATGTCCTTCAGCATCATCAAGTATTCCCCTAAGCCATTAAGGCCTATTCCTAGAAGACGAAGGCTCAGGTGGATAAATAGGATCCATGGCTTCCTCCACATTAGGCATTGTTACATCATCTACCAATAGAGACATATTCCATAGTCGTACGGTTCTTCCTTTCTGCCACACCATTCTGCTCAAGAGTATGTGGTGTAGTAGTCTCCTATTAATGCCAGCCTCAGATATGCCTGAATGAACCAACTGTAATATATCGTAGGTCTTGCTTTGGCTTGAGGGGAATGTTCCCCTTTTGAGCTTTCCTTTAGCACATCCTCGACATACACCTTCCTTCTCTACTCAGAATTTGAGCATCCTCATCACCATTTGTCTTCATAGAGTAGAGGTTTATAATGAAGGTGGGCAAACCTTTGATGCCAAAGTTTGGACTGAAGAGTTGTGTCACAAGACATGACACCTAGCGGACTTCCACCGACTTGATATAAAAAATCAACTCAGAACCCAAGAGTGAAAGCATCTTTAACATTATTTTTTCATATATGTACCTTGCCATCGCTGAAGGTTATCTTGTAGCCTTTGTATTCCATTGCCGAGATGGATACCAGGTTCTTTTTGAGATCAGATGCATTTAATACATCCTGGAATTTCTTGCTTTCTTGAATGGTTGTCCTCTTCCTTGATTCCTAGCTCTCCTCTTACCTTTTCTATTGAATTTGTCATTCCTTTGATTGCCATGGGAGGGATTTTGATCATCATCTCGGTGAGAGTCCTTTCTATCAGGGCATTCCCTTGTATAGTGACCTACTTTATTGCAAATGTAACATCATCCTTTTATTCCACCCTTAGGTCCAGCCTTTCTTCTTGATTTAGTCCCTGAATTATTTCTTTTCTTAGCATGAGAAGAAAAGGTTGCTGGCATTATGATACATATGTTGTACATGATGGCAACCCACTCATCTCAGATGATAAATTATAGTGCAACAAAGTTATTTTCTGGTTCACGGACTTTCACGTAGAGAAACGTTCACGCACTTTCATGCAGAAACAAGTTCCTTTCATGTAGAGAAAAGTTCACGCACTTTCATGCAGAGAAAAGTTCCTTTCATGCAGAGAAATGTTCTTGCACTTTCATGAAGAGAAACGTTCCTTTCACGCAGAGAAAATTTCATGCACTTTCATGGAGATAAAAGTTCCTTTCATGAAGAGAAAAGTTCACACACTTTCATGGAGAGAAAATTTCACGCACTTTCATGTAGAGAAAAGCGCACGCACATGGGAAATCTTATGGTTGGTTCATGGTATTAGTCCGACAGTTTTTGATCCTATGGTTTTGCATCCAAAAGTGTTGATCCCATGTATTGGGTCCATGGTATTGAATTGTTATGGTTTTTGGTCCATGGTATTGTGAAAGGCCTAAGGCTATAAAAGAGGAAGGAGATCATTTAGCAAGGCATATTTTGAATTATTAAATATCTGATAAAGTGCTAGATCTAGAATACTGTGATTGGGTTATGGTGCAGTTCTAGATCTGAATGAAGAAGGAACCTGAGCGCCAGGAGAAGGATAAGTTCTACTGATGGGTCAAAATATTAAGGCTGGAATAGTGGTATCTCTATATGATTTTGATCTGTGATATGTGGCGCACACTTGATCTATAAATATAATAATTTGGGTTAACTAATATATGAATGTTAGAAAGAATGAATTTATAGATCTGTGCACAAGTTTCTGAATAGTGAAGTAGCGTACATCTCTTGATTTATGTTCTAGCTACTTCCATTTACTGCTACAGTGTTCTGGGTTCAGAAGTGGGGAGTGATTATTGTTATTATGATCTAGGTACAGTCCCCAGGGAAGTGTTTATTTTTATTCAGTTTTGATTGGCGAAAAGGTGATTGGTTGATGAAGAAATTCTTGATGTTTTGAAGTTATTTGTGGATCCAGTCTGGAAATTTATGAAACGTGTTCCCTGGAAGGAAGAGAAGGTTCTAGTCTTTTGCAGGTAGCAGCTTGCGTACTAGTATCTCAACTAGTACAAGAACTAGGGGGGTTGTAGCTCCCTTCCAGGAGAAGCTGGAAAACGAGAGAGGGTTGTAGCTCTCTGCAGGTAGTAGCCTGCGTACTGGAAAAGGAATACACCAATACAGAATCATTGTAAAAAGAAGTTTCTAACTGAAAATATAGAGACATATTGCAGCAGGTGGTTTTCACCCACATTGGGTTTCCACCTTATATCTTGTGTTCTTGTGTGTTATTTTCTTCTACTCTATTTTTCTATTCTTGGTTACTGTTTATATGATCCTAATGTACAGATTAATGTTCAACATCTCTAGAATATTTTAAATTAAGTATGTATGGTATACGCGAGTTTCCTTATCTGTAGTTGCATATATACGCGGTTTTCTCTAACTGAAGTAGTGTGTATGTTCTGGGTTTGAAAAAAGAAAATAATTGACTAGATAATACTGATTCACCCCCCCTCTCAGTATTATTTCCAACAATTGGTATCGGAGTGGGTCCTTCAAAAGAAGCTTGATCACTTGAAGGAATATCTAGCATCATGAGCAACTGATGAGCCCCAAAAATGTACAATTATTTGGGCTCATTCAACTTCCTAATTTGGCTTAGTCTACCATTCTCATTTGTTTATTGCATGTTTTTTATTATTTTTATGTTAATAGAGTGAATTTGGTTAGTCATTATGCCAACAGGTCTAATGGGTGCTTTGTGTAGCCTTGTTGGTCAACTTGGAGACAAAATTGAAGGTCTTAATGAGCACTTGGCAGCCAAATTCGTGGGAGAACAAGCTAGAGGATTTGTAGGAAGGTGTCCCCCCTCATTTATGGTCCTTACCTCAAATTCTCCACCATCAGCTCGGAGATCAAAGGCCACCAAATCAATGAGCACAAGGGCAGCCAAGCAAGTC
>APFE030955941.1:37881-60431 GCA_000404065.3 Pinus taeda | reverse complement strand
TACTAGGATGTTTCTTTGGATGTTTTACTTGGCAATGATCGATCCAAGGACTAGTTTATGCAGAATCACAAACTAATCAAAACAAAACTCAATCTCGTTTTGTTCTTTTTTAAAATGAAATTCACAACTTTAAATGAACAAGCTTATTGAAATTTTGCAAAGAGGCAACACAAAGGTAGGTCGCTCACGAGGGTAGATTTTGTGACTGGTCCGACTCCTAAGAAGACTGACAAAACCAGAGATATCTAGGGCTTTGCGACTTCTAAACCCAAAGTCACTACAGGACCAATATAAAAACCAAACCCTAAGGCTAAAATCTCAAGGAATTTCACTAAAACTTTCGACACTAATGGAAAAAGTATAGGTGAAGATTTTGACAGTCAACCAGTGGATCTGGGCAGAAAAAACTAAGAAAAACAAATTCAAAAGGGAGAAACTGATAAAAAAGGGAAATTTTCTTAATTTTACCAGGGTACACAGGCAACCTGTTTAACCAGGTGCGTGCACGCTCTGTGTACACAGATACAGTGCGTACAAGTACGCACTGTGTCTAACTCAGAGGGTGCGTACTACTGTAAAACAAAGAAAACTAAGTTCTAAACTGACCCTAAGCTAAGCCACCCAAAAACACAGTCAAGCAACCAAAAAGCAAAAGACATAAGACTCTTTTCAGGTCAAAGCAATGATTAAAGGAAAAATCAAACCCAACAATGGATTCCCCAGTGGAGTCGCCAATTTGTCATGCGGAAAGAGTTATATTTGCGGACAAATCTAACCTCCCTAGGAGTCTAAGACTCTCTAGTGACAAACAAACCAAACAAGAGCAATCCTTCTCTAAACACACATTATTCTATGAGAATTCAAATGGTTTTCGATCTTACCTTAGGTCCAACGCTTGTTGTAGCAGTCCAGCCTTGTTGATCCAGATGAGCTCCTCCTTCACTTTAAGACCTGCATACACTAACAAAACAAACGATTACATAACATCTGAATATTCATCATAAAACAAAGCATATTCATCACACAGACCAAGGAATACATGAAATAATTCATTAACAAATCATTGAGAAGAATGGACTTATTTGTATTAAATAATCAAGGAACCATTACAACCTGAGCCTTGGTGTTGTGCAAGCTCCTCCCAGGGTCCAGCAAGAGATTTCCTCTACTTTGACAAGCTCACCCACTCCCACTATGGCAACAAGGAAGGATAGTGATCTCTCCTCACAAGTCAACAAATGGAAGTCCTAATTCCAGCAACATTTACCCTATAGAATGTTCAGCTTTCAACCTCCCCTCCTTTGGCCCAATGCCTGTATTTATAGCATTCTAGAAGAGGTTATTCAGTTCCAACATCAATGGGATACTCCCTCTTTTGGATGGGGTAGTTCCTCTCTTGATGGGATAAGCTCCTCTATCATAGGGGTGCATAAACCATCTGGAGGCGCTCAATACACGTCAAGAACTCTTCTAGAAGGCTCTAGACGTGACCACAAGTAACTTTTTAAATGAAACTCGCGCCTTTTGACCTTTACAGGGGTACGCACCCAACCTTTAGGTTACAGAGCATACAAGTACGCAGGTATAGTATATTTGGAGTGCGTACACGCAGGCAAGGTCGAGAGAACCTGCGTACCCAGAGATAAACATGTTTTCAAGTGACTTTCTCTCTCTTTGAAGTTTTGACATGAAGAGCAGAGGTATGGGGCTTGACAAAGAGGACAATGTGGCTATTGATGAGGCCATATAAACTGCGGATAGTCAAGGTGACAAAATTCAGTGTAACACACACCATCTTTGAAAAAGTGGTAATTGTTTTCATGACGATAGAATATTTATTTTCTATCATAGAGGTAAGGAATACCCCAAAAAATTCTTGATATATCACACGACACAACATCTAATTCAACTTTGTCAATGAAGTTTGTTGTGATTACAAACTAAAGAATACATTTTCTTCTATCCTGCAAGTTTGTGTCCTTGCATATCTAACCCAATGGATATGGCTTAGGATGTAAAATGGTTTCAAGATTAAGTTTCTTGACTAAATCATCAGATATCAAGTTGGCTTGAGACCCACTATCAAATAGTGTGTCGATTTTTGTATGTTTTGAGATTACCCTCACATAATTCAATCCGTGTTTCTTCAATTGGAGTGCTAGTGTGGCAATTTGATATACTAGTGCTAGAAATTAATTATTTTCCTTTTATACCCGCGGCTAAAATTTTAGTTTCATCACCCGAATCGGATCCCAAATGCTCTTGAATGACGACAATTATATTTTCTTTTCCTTTATTGTTGAATTTCTTAGGCCTCATCTCAAGATGAAGCTTCCAACAATTAGCTTCATCGTGACCCTCTTTGGAACAATATTTACATATTATTTTCTCTTCTTCCTTTATAATGGATGCATTTTTCTTTCCTTTGAAACCATTTTCTTTTTATTTACCCTTAAATGGATTTTTACTACCCTCTTTTGGAGTGTTTTTCCCTCTTGCCTCAAGATGAGTGGCTTTCACACACACCTCATCTAGATTATTAGGATTAAACATAAGGATATTTTGCCTAAAGTAACTGTGTAAACCCCTAATGGTACTTCAACAACATGTCTTATGATTTCAAATCTACACCTAACATTAGAAGAACATTTTCTGAATTCTTGGGTGTAATCTTCCACATTTTGACCTTTAAGTTGTCTAAAGTTCTGCCAATTCATGATGGCTTTCTACATATAAGCTAGAGGATAGAATTGTATTTTAATTGCAGCAATGAAATCAGACCAAGAAACTGAGATCTTACCATGTTTTTTTAATCTCCTCTTGTGTCTTTGATTCCCGCGATACTAATGGTGCACCCTCCATTCTCAAGGAAGCCAATTGAATCTTTATGTCATCCTCTTGAAGGTTTTGAATTGTACAATAGACCTCAAACTGACAAATCTAATTATCAAGCTTATCTGCATTCACTTCACCATTATACATGGGAAGTTCAAATTTAGCATCAAGTTTTAATAAGGGTGATTTTCCAGTTCCTTTTGAGGTATTTTAATGAGTAGGAGTAAGGGTTGTGTTAGTAGAAGAGGGTGAAGATGCTTGTGAAGAAGAGGATGAAGAAGATGGTGGAGAGGGTGGAGGTTTACCTCCATTTCCATTACCTCCTCCTCCCGAAGAACCTTCTCCTTTGGGAGGTTTGGAGCTTTCACCCTGCAGCCTAGCATTCCTCTCTTCATAGAGGAACTTCACCATCTCTATCATATCAAAGAAATCCTTCCTGAATACCTTCTCATCTCGTGTCATGTTTGTAGGTTCTCCTTCATGAGACATACTCACTGGAGTCTCAACTGCAATTTTAAGGAAGAACTAGTGGTGGAGATTGTGGCAACCTTGCCCACCTTCCCCTTGACCCAACTTCAGGGCTTTTAACTAGCTCCCTTCTCCTCTCTTGAGTTTTAACCTTGTAAGCATGACATAAACTTGCAAATAGTTAAATCCTTCTTACACAAATAAAACAAAGAGCTCTGATGCAAAAATTGATCTAATTAAGAAGATGAGTTTTGTTGTGCTAAAATTCCCTTTCAGATTATATTAAATATGGTTGAGGATTCATGAATTTTTTTTCAAGTATAAACATGGGCTTTTGAGGTTTTTTTATGTAACTTTTATGTGAAAATTAACATAAACAAATGATTGAAGAACAATATATAACATACATTAACATTACCATAAACAATATCATAACAACACATGATAAAGGAGTTCACCCCTCCTGGGTTATGTCTCCTTGATCCAGCTTCCAATGGATTGACCCTCTCTATTATGCTCAAAAGTGTGAATACATTAGTTTACAAAGCTCAGAATGCTCTGAAACCTATTCCAATGGCTCTAGAAAGCCCAAAAATGCTTCTGTAGCCTCTTTCTACTCCTAATTTGGTAAAAAAATGAAGAGGTTATGGCCTTTACCAATCTTTTTCTAATCGCATCGTAAATCCCCCAAAATCCGGCAACATCCTACAATTTCACCCCATAAACGCGCTAACAGAGTGATAATTTCACCGAAAACCGAGCAAAATTGTCGGAGAGTTAAAATACACATTAATGCTTAAGTTCTAAAAATTGAGGCCATGTGTCTGGGGCTAAGGCCAATGGCCCGTCCCCATCGACCGGCCCCCAATCCTCTGTGGTGATCACATAGGCAGTTATATAATCGTGGGCTGGCCCTCTCCCTCAAACTGTGCACTGACAATATTTAAATAGAAATTGAAAACTATAAGTTTAAGCGACATGGTGTATGGTGTATTGGCGAAAACTTTGGATTAACATTGGGAGGTCATGGGTTCAACCCCCGTTTCCTCCACCAAGACTATAACAAAACTTTTGGTGCCTCCCAGGCTACCATGCAGTGATCTCCGGTTGGGTCACGTGTTAGCCCATGGTTTGCCACTCATTCAACCAATCAAAACCACATAAATATGACTAATAAGAATGTGCCAGTTGGCATGATGTCATTCACCGAGGAGCCTGTTGACCAAGTCAATGACCACATACCCTGCCTAGTCAGCGTCAGGTCAGCAATACGGACTGCTGACTGGGCTATCCTTTTTTTGAAAATACGTATGTTTGTGAAAGTGAATAGAACTCATTTTTGTAGTCATACGGAGTCCATTTCATGTGAAATGAGTTGTGCCAGATTTAGGATAACGAACACTATGTGGTCGTCTAGGTTCCACACCAATCCAACAACTTTTAATTTTGAGCTATTTTTTGAGCACCTAATCACTACGCAAGGATTTTTGGCTGCCTTCAGGAGGCAGCGACCCATCATTCTAGACTGCCATTTTTCTCCCAACGTTGGTGAGTCCACTTGCTTTCCTTTCTGCTGCCATGTGATATTAGCCGAACTAGAAGCAGGACGATGAGCACTAGTTACAATGTTCTTAAAGGAGGGGGTTGGCTCCCCTCCCTCGCGGGGAGATGACATGTGCCCAATCAGTCGGATTACGAATTTAGGGAAGAATGCAACTTTCATAAGCTAGAGGAAAACTAATTTGACAACAAGGATCCATAAATTGGATTGAAACCCTAGAAACCCTAGCATAAGCCATTCGTCGTGAGCCATTGGTTAATTTATATATAATTTTGAAAATACATAAATTACTTTTATTTACTTTATTTTATTTATGTTAGAAGTTATTTTCTTTTCATTTATAAAATAAGTGATCTATTCTAAATTTTTTGCATTATTAGTTCTCACCTTGTCAAAGAATATAGAATTCACCTCACAATCAAAGTGCATAAACTCTACATAATTTTCTATTTTTTTTGCACTTTTAACCTAAGTTTCATGAAAATGCTGAACATTTCTATTTTCCTATAAATTCAAAAATAATTTTGCAATTTTTAGAAAATCTTATTTCTATTTTTCAATTGGCTCAATGAGCTTTGATGGGACATAATTCCCCTGGTGGAGTGTTTTATTTTTTGTATTTATTAATTGTTAACAATTCATTTTAAAATTGAATGAAAAAACTAATTTTTTGAGTGGGCTATCATTGAGTGCTTTGACATTGACATTGTTATGTGTAACCCTACTATTTTTGACACTGCTATTGCTCTTCCTAATGTTGAAAGTCCATTATGTGGGAAAGGGGGTGCGGGGGGAAGCTTCACACACTACTAAAGAGCGAAGCTCTTCAATCTAGCTTCCCACACATTACAGTTCTCTGCACAAACTAGTTTCAGAAAACTTTTTCATCCCCACACAATATCATTCTATGAACTCTCGAGTTTGTGCGAAGACATATTAACAATTGAAAGCCTCCAAAAGTCTATTAACTTGGAACACAAAGATTCCACACACTAGCTTCCCGCACATTACAATTAAAAATTATATATTGAAATTATTGAAAACATAATTGTAACTGAATCTAACTTTAAACTATTAAAAATTTAATTGCACAATGAGTGAATGGATCTGCAGGAGTGTAGAGAAAACACATTTCTTTGCACGATCAACTTCTCCGCAATACTACTACAAACCATATCTTCTCCTTTTTTATGGATATGTTTTACATGAGAAATCATTCCTTTATGATGTTTTTTAATTTCAAAAACATGAACAAAACTATATATTCAAATTAGTAAAATCTTAATTACGCAACATGAGTGAGTGGTTGTGTGGGAGGGTGAAGAAAAGACATTTCTCTGCACAATCAACTTCTTCACACTACTACTACAAATGATATATTATCATTTATTATGATTATGCTTGACATGTAATCGTTTCTGTATGATGTTTTTTAATTCCAAAAACATAAATACAAATATCTATTCAAATTATTAAAAACATAATTATTTTTCAATTTCCAAAATAAAAATAAAACTATATATTCAAATTTTTAAAAACTTAATTGCACAACTAGTGAATGGTTTTGTGGGAGTGCGGAGAAAACATATTTCTCCGCACAATAAACTTCTTCACAATACTACTTTAAACGATATCTTATCCTTTATTATACCTATGCTTGACATTAAAAATTGTTCCTTTATGATGTTTTTTAATTTTGAAAACATGAATAAAACTATATATTCAATTTATTAAAAACGTACCCCCAATCAGGGTGTGAGCTAGAGGGAAACCCCATCAAGTCTAAATTAATGGAAAGTACGTCGAGGTACACACCCACCACCCCACACACACTCAAGGCGATGCGTGCGGTGGCTCCCTAAATGCATAAGGTTAGTACCATAGTAGAAGGTGGAAAAGGTAGTATATTAAGGTTTGATTTTGGTGGCAAGTGCTCTGCGAAGTTTGTAGGTTGTTTCAGTGCCCAAGAGATTGTAGTGTGGACAAGGGACTCCACGGAAAAAGAAGTGCATCATTTCTAGAAGAGGTGGTGGACTCTTTAGCTACAGGAGAGGGTAACCTGGTATGTAAAATTTCTTCTTCTCCCCCTCCTCCATGCCTCTGAGTGTTTGGTTCTAGGATTGGGATTTGCATGGGGATGAATTTTCTACAAGTGGGAGTAAATTGGGATGGTGGAAGCCTCTGAAGCTGGTAGCCTAGAAGCACTACATTATCTTAACAGGTATAGCCTTTGTGTCAATTTTCTATGAAATTTTCATCTCCAAAATGGGTTTATTTGGGATATGGGTTAGTGGTGTCAGCCCTGGGGAATGTTGTTTTCTGGCCTGGTTCAAAAACCGTGGGGTCTGGGGTCGGGATGCCTTCAACTATACATATAGGGTCTCCTTTACTTTTTTTATGTGGTTGAAAGGAAACCTGCATCCCGGCATAATTGGTGGAACTGACATGGTAATGACTTGTCTGGCTAGCTTGCTTGGCTTCTCACCCATGCCCTGTGTAAAAGATTCCACGAGGTCGCAATTGTGGTGCTACACCATCGTGGTTTTGGGAATTATCATAATGTATTTGGATCTATCTAAGATGGGCTCTTAATTTCTATTCTGGTTTTTATGCAAATGGGCTCGAGGGTAAAGAAATTGAATTCTTAGGGGGGTTGGGGGACCTTGATGGGTGGCAAGGAATGGGAGTGGCAGAGAACCAAAGTTTAATTTTAAGGCAATTACCGTTTCATTCTCCCATGGAAGGTGCATGGGGACGTAGGCTCACCTGGGAGCGAAGGCTTCTGAGCTCGAACCCTCACCTGCACAAGGATTTGGCAACACCCATTTTCTCACCAAGTGTAGGGACTAAATTGTGATGACAAGGGCAGTGAAGGCAAGGGGCTGTGATAGGAGGCCTCGAGCGGTAGAGCAAGAGGAACAACCCCATTCCTCTGGTAGAAGAAGAGGTTGTAAGTTAGTCGCTAGCCTCATTAATGAAGCGGCCAATGCATACCACAGAGGGACTAGTGAAGAAATTATGAGACTACTCGAGGAATGGGAAGCCAACTTGAACCGTCAAGCGAGCGCAACAAATATAGAGATTGAGTACTGGTGAGTGATGGTGCCAAAACCTAGCCATACTTGCGGGGGAGTGACCTAGTTCAAACAGACCTTGTAACTGTATTGCATTATGAAAAGCCTCCTGGGCAAGGCCCTGGAGAAAATTTCAATGAGCATGCCGACATTAGTGTAGGACTTCCCCAATTACAAGCAAGAATTCTAGAAACTGCAATTCCAAATGAAAAAATAGGATGGATGCCTCGTTTGCAATGAGAGTCACTTCCCATGTCTTTTCTTAGAGATAGTGTTGGTTGGTTCCAATGCCAGGTCGAATCCACTTATGCTGAGCAAGATGAATAGGATGATAGCTAGTTTTTAATTTTTGACTAGTTCATATGTGGATAGCTTTTAAGTTTAAATTTGAAGTTGTATATGTGTATAGTAAAATAGAGTATGGATAAGGACATGATATACAAACTTATATAGCTTGGATGGAAAGTCTTATCACTTGTTGTTACTGGATGGTTTATCATGCGATTAGGTGGCTAACAGACTTGGTTTCCTGTTGGCAAGTTGAGGCCACCTAACCAGTTTAATGTGGTTGTAACTTGCTTATATTTACTAATGAAAATGGAAGGATCTACCAAGATTACATTTTTTATTACTATTATTAAAAACGTAATTATTTTTTAATTTCTAAAAAATAAATAAAACTATATATTGAAATTATTAAAAACGTAATTGTAACTCTATCCAACTTCAAACTATATATTCAAATTATTCAAAACTTAATTGCACAACATGAATGAATGGTTGTGCAGGAATGGGGAGAAAACACTTTTCTCTGCACTACTACTACAAACTATAAACACATTTCTCTATACTACTACTACAAACTATATCTCTAAGACTATCTACAAATCGTAATTTCCAAAAGCATACCCCTACTCGAAATTTTCATAGAACATTCCATGTCAATTAAACTCTTTTTGAAGCTTGAGTGGAGAGATTTGTGCATAAAGCTTTGGCTATGTAGAGATATTTGTGTGGAAAGCTTTCACTGTGTAGAGAGATTCACGTGTTTGACTTTTTAAATTGCTTATTTCGATTTCTAACAGTTTTAGCAGTGACTCTGCACAATAAAAATGAAAGAAAAAATATATGCACAAAGCATTAACAATAAAAATATAAATGAAAGCATAAAGAATAACCAATAACTATTTTTTTTTTCTCGGTAAAAGACTATGCTATTTCTATTAATTGGTAAACGTAATAAAATTACAAGAGGGGGTAGCTACAGAAGCCTGCACATCATATATGTTACAAAAATTCCCCATAATAGAAGAGTTGGGGATCTCATCAAAGCTAACAACCAGATAGACAGAACAGACAGCCAAATTCATTGGCATTACAAAGAAACTGAGAGAGAGAGTACTGAAACTAAGCATATGACTAGTAACCCTGAGAGTGTTGGACCAAGACATTAGCATACGCCGCGGCTGGAGAATTCTCAAAACTGAGCCAAACGCCCGAAGCAGGCTTCCAAAAACCAAAAAGTGCAAACTTAATAGCCATCTGTTCAACTGTCCTCTTCCCCCTGTGTCTCCTCGGCTTGCTGACACGCGTCGTCGTGGTTGAGCCCGTCTTTTTCATGAAACACGTTGCCCTCCTGGTCTTTGTCGGTGTTGCCAGCGTCGAGGTCCAGGATTAGGTTGATGCAGTCACTCAGGGGAGGAATTAGGGAAGGCGAGTCAACCTGAATCACTGGTTCAACATCCCTTTTTGCGGCCATGGCGAATTGGGCAGAGGAAAGGTCACTGCTATTGGAAGAATTAGGGTCAATGCAGGAAATTGGAGGCACCTGGTTGATTTCCTCCATCATAACGATGGTTATCTGGGCTGAAATCAGAGGGCGGTTCATGTTGCTTTGAAATTTAAAGTGGGTGGATTAGAAAGCGCTGTTGGGTATCAAATGGCGAGTGGGGTTACTTGCAGGAGGATCCTCAGGGGAAGAAGTGAGGTTGATGGTGGTGAGCGGAGGAGTGGACTGAGGGCGAGCAGAGGGTCATTTGCTGCTGCCAGGTCTTTCCCCGGAGCAAGAACGCTTCCCAGGTCGCTTCATGGTGCAAACAATGACTGTGAATTTCAACGAGACAGTGCAGAAACCAGAATTGTGCCACAGAGCATCCAAGGACCCCGAACCGAATCGAGAAACAGAACAGAAGACAATGGAAACACTAAACCGAGAAACAGATCCGAAATAACTGAAATAACCGTGAATGAAGCACTTACCCCAAACTGTTGAAGGAATTCCAGAGCGAAGAACACAAGACGAGTAGAAGGGCTGCCAATTCGAGCCAGAACCAGCTCGAATTTCCCCTCTGAGGTGGGGCTCCCTCTCGACCTCACCCACAGAACTCACAACTAACCGAACAGAGTAGTCTTCGACCGAATGCATGATGGAATAATCACTGAGTCGTTGCCTGTAAATACTGCTCCACAGACTGCGTCGGGCTTTGTTCGCCATTAATGGCGCTGTCCTGCATCGTGCCAAGGCCATAAAAACATTCTCCCCGCCTCCGTTCTTCGTCTGGGGCTCCACGCTGCAGAGCAGGTGGCGGCATCATGCGTCTTAAGTGTGCATGAATGCCATTTAAGGCACTATAATCACCCGGATTCGGGAAATAACCAATAAATATTAATTAATTAGCTTCGAGGAGTTAATTAGGAAAATGATTGATGTGTTTGACTTTTTAAATTGGTTATTTCTATTTCAACCATTTTAGTAGTGACTCTACATGATGAAAATGAAAGAAAAAATCTATGCACAAAGAATTAACACTAAAAATATAAATGAAAGCATAAAGAATAACTAATAGTTATTAATTAATTAGTTGTCTCCAGTTAATTATGAAACTATAAATAATATCAGCACAATAGTAATAACAAAATGAACTATAACTATTAATAACTATAGTAATTAAACAATAACAATAGTTTCCTAAAATTATTATATTTTTATAATACTATAGATATTACAAGGAAACCTACTAACCTATCTATAATGATTAACTATTTTCATTCATAGTTAATAATTAATGAGTTAAACTATGCACTGCAATAGCTATTAAATTTAATATTATTAACTTGACTATTAATAGACTATTGTGCATTTAAATAGAGTTATTAATTATCTCGCATTAATCTTTCTCTTTTTGATAATTATTTTACATGGACAACTTTTATGCACAACCAATACACAAATATTACTATTTGAATTCAGGCTTCTAATCCATATTATGAATGGTGGGACATATTTTGGTAATAACCACATGAACACAAATATTACTATTTGAATTTAGGCTTCTGATCCATATTATGAATGTTGGGACATATTTTGGTAATACTCACATGAAGAGTATTTCGTTGATGCATTTTGAACCATCTAGTATGGTTCATCATTAGAACAAGATGGAGAATCAAATCATGGAAACAAATTATGAATGTTGAGACATATTTTGGTAATAATCACATGAAGAGTATTCCGTTGATGCATTTCGAACCATCTAGTATGGTTCATCATCAGAACAAGATGCAAAATCAAATCATGGAAACAAATTAAATAGTAATAGCGATGTAGAGAGTTAATTTAACAAATTAAATAAGGATAATGATGTAGAGAGTTAATTTTTGACAGTTAGTTTTAACTAAATATTAATAAAGAATATTTTAATATAATGAAACCCTTAGAAACTAACTTTTAGTTTGAATCAGTAATTGAAATTTAATCAAGGAAAATTCTAATGAACTATAAATCCACAATTAAATAAAATTGTCTACAAATAAATAATATTATTGGTCAAACTTATATAA
This sequence comes from Pinus taeda, assembly GCA_000404065.3. Taxonomy (NCBI): domain Eukaryota; kingdom Viridiplantae; phylum Streptophyta; class Pinopsida; order Pinales; family Pinaceae; genus Pinus; species Pinus taeda. Next base: position 48,653 of record APFE030955941.1, on the reverse strand, counting down.
TAATACACCTAATTAATCTAAAACATTAATAACCAAACTCATGCTAATAATAATTTAATGTAATATCTATGTTTGGACCTTAATGTTTTAGATTATTTAGGTGTATTATTATGTAATTTTATTTAATTATGGATTTATAATTCATTAGAATTTTCCAATTGATTAAATTTCTATCATTGATTCAAATTAATCCTTATTTAATCTGTTACTATGATTTGATTCTCCATCTTGTCTTGATGGTGAATCATACTAGATGGTTTGAAAACAAAATGTTGTTGATGTGATTATTACCTAAAAATGTCCCAACTCAAATATTATTATTAAACAAAAATGTTCATACTTTATTAATAGTTAATAATTAAAGAGTTAAACTACACACTGCAATATCTATTACATTAACTATTATTAACTTGACTATTAATCGATTGTTGTGTTTTTAAATATAGCGATTAATTCTCCTGCATTAATGATTTCTGTTTTTAATAAAGTGGCGACAAACTACCTCTTGTGGGGAGCTTTGCTTGTGTGAAACTTTCCCTGTGCATAAAGATTTGCATAAGCAATGCTCTACACACCCTTAAATGTACGCCCCTTTTCAATGCCAAAAGTGGCGACAAACTACCTCTTGTGTGGAGCTTTGCTTGTGTGAAGCTTTCCCTATGCATAAAGATTGCATAAGCAATGCTCTACACACCCTTAAATGTACGCCCCTTTTCAATGCCAATGCACACTCTACAGTCATTTGACTTTTTTAATTGGCTATTTCAATTTCAATTCTTTTAGCGGTGTCTCTGCACAATGAAACAATGAAAATCAAAGCAAAATTCTTTGCACAAAGAACTAATGATAAAAATATAAATGAAGACATAAAAAATAACTAACAGCTATTAATTAATTAGTTGTCTGGAGTTAATTATGAAGCTATAAATAATAGCAGCACAATAGTAATAGCAAAATGAACTATAACTATTAAAAACTGTAATAATTAAACAACAACAATAGTTTCCAGAAACTATTACATTTTTATAATACTATAGTTATAATTAACAAGTTAAACTCAACATTGTAATAGCTATTACATTTAACTATGACTAACTTGACCATTAATATACTATTGCACATTTAATTATATTTATTAATTCTTCGTCATTAATGCTTTCTAATGATAATTATTTTACATGGACAACTTTTATACTACTATAGCTATTAATTTTTTATTAATAGTTAATAATTAATGAATTATACTCCACGCTCGTGCATGTAATAGCTATTAACTTGACTATTAATAGACTATTGTTCATTTAATTATAACTATTAATTCTCTCACATTAATGCTTTCTGCTATGGATAATTATTTTACATGAAAAAGTTATTTTACATGAACAACTTTTTGGCACAATGAAAACACAAATATTACTATTAAACAAAATTGTTCACACTTTCAGAAATAGTTAATAAATAATAAGTTAAATTCTGTATTACAATAGTTATTACATTTACCTATTATTAACTTGATTATTAATAGACTATTGTGCATTTCATTATACTTATTAATTCTTTGTCATTAATGTTTTTTTTTTTTTATAATTATTTTACATCGACAAATTTTATAATACTGTAGCTATTAACTTCTTTTTTATTAATAGTTAATAATTAATGAGTTAAACTTCGTACTACAATAACTATTACACTTGATATTATTAATTTGACTATTAATAGACTATTTTGTATTTAATTATAAATATTAATTCTCTCGCATTAATGTTTTGATAATTATTTTGCATGAACAATTTTCCCGCACAACAAAAAACACAAATATTACTATTAAACAAAAAACTTCACAGTGTCATTACTAGTTAATAATTAATGACTTAAACTCTACATTGAAATAGCTATTGCATTTAGCTATTATTAACTTGACTATTAATAAACTATTGTGCATATAATTATAATTATTAATTCTCTCACATTAATGTGTTATGCTTTTGATAAAATGGCAAAAAAAAACCCCAAGGGATAGCTCTATTGGTTGATCCCTCGCTACTAAGTAGCTTTCTTATTGGGAGGTCACGAGGTAAAATCTCCTCGATGTCCTTGGGGTTAGGCCCGATGTATTAGGCCACCTTTGGTGGATGTGTGTGGATATATTAGGCCATCTTTTGTGGATGTGTGTCGATTATTGCCCGTGGACATCGTGGCCACTAGGTGACAGCAAACCATGGTTGCCTTAAAAAAAAGTGGCGACATTATTTATTGCCCATGGACGTAGCGACACTCAGTGACCACAAAATGGTGACAAACTACCTCCTTTTGTGGAGATTTCTGTGTGTGGAAAGTCTTGCATGCCCCTTTTTATTGTCAATACACACTCTTTAGCCATTTGACTTTTTAAATTGGTTATTTCAATTTCAACCATTTTAAAAGTGCCTCAGTGCCATGAAAATGAAAGAAAAAATATCCACACAAAGCATTCACGATAGAAATATAAATGAAAACATACTAAATAGCTAATAGTTATTAATTAATTAGCTTTACGGAGTTAATTAGGAAGCTATAAAAAATAGCAACACAATAGTAATAACAAAATTAACTATAACTATTAATAAGTAATTATTTTCATTAATAGTTAGTAATTATTGTGCATTTGATTAAAACTATTAATACTATTAATTCTCTGACATTAATACTTTCTTTTGCTAATTATTTTACATGGACAACTATTATAATATTATAGTTATTAACTTTTTTATTAATAGTTAATATTTAATGAGTTAAACTTCACACTCTATTAACTATTACATTTAACTATTATTAACTTGATTATTAATAGATTATTGTGCATTTAATTATAGCTATTAATTCTTTCACATTAATGTTTTCTATTTTGGATAATTATTAATGTTTTGTTTTGGATAATTATGTCGTAAGGCTTTTCCATATGAAAAAGACTTCACTCTCCGGGTTTCTGTCATAACCTTGTGCTGTTGGATTCGATGTTAGACATTTTGTCCAATAGATCTTGCTGATCTCTAATTGTGTCTGTGAGCTTTTTAAATTATGCCTCTATTTGATTTCTTTCTCTTTCACCCATAAAACAAAATTCAGTTGTTTCGCTATCACTTTCATTATCTTCAAATGAACAAAGAAATGTATCACCAGAGGACAACAAATTCATACCTGATAGTTATTTTGCTTGTTCATCTTCATTCTGAGGTGATTCTGAATCTGAAGAGTTGCTTCTACATAAAGGCCAATCGTCTCTTCCATTGTCACATTTCCTTTGAGATGTCTTCTTCTTTTGGGGTGCTTTCTTATTTAGTTTCTTTCCCATTATTACTATGGATCTCCTTCAAGCGATCAAGCTTCTACCAAAGGACCTACTCTGATACCAATTGTTGGAAATAATACTGAGAGGGGGGCTAAATCAGTATTTAAAAATCAATAACTTTTTCATTTCCATAATCAGATTTATATACGCTACTTCAGTGAAGGGAACTCACATGTGCATGCAACTATTCTTAAGGCAACCAGTGTATATCCAGTGAACTTATGATTAAGTTAATTCATCATATGTTGATCTTTAATAAATGCATCAATACTTTATTAAACATTAAACAGTAACCATGTGCAGTAAAAATAGAATAAACCATCACACATAAGCAACACACATGAACACCAAGATTTAAGGTGGAAACCCAATGTGGTTGAAAACCCCCTGCTACTATTGTCTCTGTCTTCTTTTAATAATAATAAAATATGTTTACAATCTTGTACTAGTGCAGACTCATACCAATACATAAACACCCACCTGTAGAAGGCTACAACCTTCTCTCGTTCTCTAGCTTCTTTTGGAAGGGAGCTACAACCCCCTAGCTCTTGTATTAGCCAATCTGTTTACTAGTACGTAGGTTATGACCTACAGAAGGCTCCAACCTTCATTCATTTTCCAGCTGCTACTGGAAGGGAGCTCCAACCCCCTGGCTCTTGTATTAGTGGATCCATTTACTAATATGTAGGTGCCAGCCTACAAAAGGCTCCAACCTTCATTTGTTTTCCAACTGCTACTGGAAGAGAGCTCCAACCCCCTGGCTCTTATAATGGGTGATATGTTTACCAGTACGTAGGCACTGGCCTACAGAAGGCTACGACCTTCTTTCTTCCTCCAGGGACCATGTTTCATAAATTTTTAGACTGGATACTCTTGGAACACAACACCACAATCTGAAGGCCTCGTTTCATCCAATTTTCATACTGGACCCATCAACAACTTTAAACTTAAACTGCATCAACCAACATTCAGTTAATCTAAACAATCAGATCAATGACACCAGAACACTGTGCTGACCCAGAAACCTGCATCATCATTCAGAACCAGCTGTAACCTCAAAAACCATGCATCAGACTGTATACGCTACTTGGTTGAACCCAAACTGCGTGTATATGCTACTTCCACTAATCAAACCTGTGTATACCTCCAAAGTTACTGCAAACATAAACTTTTCGAATCAAGTCTGTACCAACCAGCAATATACTGAACATCTATTGTCAACTTACGGAGCTTTACACAGGCAACAATAGAGATCACTTCTTCTCACTTATACAATCAAACTATCAAATATCAAACTCCTTATTCATTTAGTTTTACATTCAGATCTAAGAAGACTTCATTGACAGACAACAGTAAAACAACAACACTGATTTGATAGATCAATCATCCTTGAACATCAGGATTTTCTTTTGCATATGCTACTAGGAAGAGCCGAACCAACCTGTATACACACCTTCACCAAAGCGAATCAGCGTACAAATCTGCAAATAGTAACTTAAAACTTCACAGCTATTCCAGATTTCAGTCATACCCATATCATAACATTTACAGAAGAACACATGCGTCAGTATTTAGATCAATCACCACTACAACACAACCATCAAATACATCTACATCAACCAATCACTGAAACTCAATCTTTGAATCAACCACAACCAAATCAATCATTGAAAACCCATCATCACTAAAGAAAATCACAATCAATCAATCTAAACATTTAGACCACTGTCACCAAAACACAAAGCATAACCCAGAACTCTGCAACAACAACCAAACCCAACTGCAACTTCAAATATCATACTTCATAATGTATACGCTACATGGATGTGACGAACTGGCGTGTATACGTGCTTTTACCAAAGCAAACCAGCATATAGATCTGCAAATACTAACTTGAAACTTTGTTGCACTTCTGAACTTCAGACAAAACCCAGATTACAACATTTAAAGAATAAAACAGGTGTACACAGTCAGATCTAGCCCAAACAATATCAAATCATCCAATAATAAGTCACTTCAGGTCTCATGATCCTGATCTAACATTGAATTCAAGGTGCACAAAGTATTTTAGATCAAATCACAAACATAGCCCCTGCAACATAAAATATACTTTAGATAGAAGTATTCCTTAGAAACCCATACACTTGCATGCTTGGCCTTATGATCTTCTCCTACTTATATAGCTTTAGGCCCTTTATCAATACCTTGGACCAAAACCACGTAGGATCAATACCTTGGACCAAATACCTAGGGTCAATACCACAGACCAAATACCTTGGACCAAATACCAAGGGTCAATACCATGGACCAAATACCTTAGACCAAAACCTAGGTTTTCCAATCATGTACGCACTTTTTTTTGTGGGAGTGCGTGTATACATGTACGCTCTTTTTGTTCTGTGGACCAACGTGTATATGTTGTTTTGACTAAGTGGAACTGCATATACTTCTTAAACTGCTTTACATCAACCTTTTCCTTTACCTTCTTTATTTAGATCAGTAAACCTTAGTTCCATCTTCCTGTTCTTCTGTACCAGTGCTCTGTTACCTCTGAATAGACCTGTTACACTGCAATTTTCCATATTACTTCTGAAATGATTCCTTTGAACTACCCTGCATTTTGTCACATCTATAAACACAACTGCTATGCATTATGTCACATCTGATATCTCTCCTATAGATTCATCTAGTTACATAGATTCATCTTGTTACCATATACAAGTGAGTTGTTATGCTACAAGTGGGTTGCCATCAAGTACAACACATACATCATAATGGCAACATATTATATATTTAACTTATGTTTGGTTATATATAAAATAAAGGTGTCTTTCCCGTCTCTTAAGCTCAAATAAATTTGGTTTTCCCTTTTTTTTAAATTTTAGAAGGAATTAGATAAGTCTCTTTTATTAATCATGTTAATTTTTTTCTTAAAATGAAGAAGGGAGATAGAAATAAAATTATGGAGACCTTTGTTAAGAAAGTGGGTAAAACAGTGGAAAAACGATGTTTATTATCTTTTAATACTAATGAGGTTTGATTTTAATAAATAAAATAAAGTGAAGTAAATATTTTTTAAATATTATTTTTATATTTAATCATAGTGGAATAGTAGTACTAAATTATTATTATACATATATATATATAATATATATATAATATATAATATATATATATATATATGTGTGTGTGTTTTATAAAGGTGGAAGAGCGGTTGGATTATGAAACTATGAAAAGTTATTCTTATATTATTAAGAGTAGGAGTTATTGTGCATCCTCAACCTCTTCTATGTAACAATTTTTTCAAATTTTCTTATTATAAAGTGTTGTTGGGTTAGTTTAGAAATGATCCTTATTTTGACAATATTCATTTTGTTTGTTAAGATAAAGTTATCATAACAATGGTTTTGATGATTAAATTAAGATTTATGAAATTTAAATATAGTGTTTAACATCTTTTTATTTGTAATTCTACTTGAATTTTAAATCATATTTTTAACCCTTTTTTTGTTATTTGTAATTTTATTGTTTTGTTTTATAGTCCAGTTAACTTTAGTCTCAAAATATGTGTTAAGTTTATGGTGGCTACTCTTCATACTATAAGTAATAATAAATAGCCTATATTTTATCAAGTTGAGCACTTTGTACTTGTATATTCCAAAAATTGAAACATGAATTTATATATGGATGTATGTCTAGTTTTGATGAATAAAATGGTGTGAGGAATGTCTTTACCTTTAAAATTATAGGGTATGAAATATTTTTAGATTTGCACAAATTTTATTCTTAGAAATTTCATGATTTATAAGACCAAATTTCATAAAACTTAAATAATATTTAGGATATCTAAAGTGATGAAAATAAGTTTCTTATGGGAATTCTAGAGTTAAAAATTTCTACATTTTATTTGGGATTATAATAATATTTCAAAGCACTATTTTTTTTCCCAACACAGTGGTCCCTTAAATTGATATCTTGTACTTGCTAAATTATTTTGTTACATTATTTGTCATAATATTTGATTTTATTGGTATTAATAGCAAGCTCATAATTTTTTGCTAAATTGTTGAAAGGATTTGAGTTGCTTGCGAATATATTCAATGTTTTTTGCAAGTAGGACAATATCATCAACATCTACAATGCCAACAATGAGTTTGACCATACTAATACATCTTTGATGTTCTAAATAGTTTGGGAAAATTTGCAACGTGTCTTAACACCCATGTAATGTTTATAAGCCATTTGTTGTATTGCATCTTAGCAATATCTTTTTGTAGATCAAATCACAATTTTATAGGAAAAAACAACTTGATTGAGAAAATGTTTAATATGAGGCACAAAGATCAAGTTCTTTATTTTTAAGCTCTTGTATCGGTATTCTTCAATGTCTTTAGTTTTTCCATTAATAACGGATACTTGAAACCATATTTTATATTTTCAATAGAGAAAAATGTGTTTTTCCATTAATAACAGATACTTCAAATTATATTTTATATTTTCAATAGAGAAAAATGTGTTATTGAGTGGATTAGATGCCTTGATAAACTTAGATGAAAACAAAATATTTTTAAGGTAGGAGTTTCAATAACTTATGTTGACATTAATCAGATATTTGTCTTTTTTAAGGATGATTTTAGTCCAAAATATTAAGGTTCTTTTTGTATGTAAGTTAAAATGTCTCTCTAGATTTTTAATTAAATATTAACTTTAGAATACACATTTCATAATCCCTTGCTTAATAATCTCTTTACTTGGTTGGTAAGGCCTCCAATTAGGACCTTTGCCTTGGGAAATTTTCAAACCATTCCTTGGATCACCTTAATGGAACTTAACATCCAACACCCGCATTGGGAGGAGACATCTGACTTAAAAAAAAAATAAGTTATAAATCAATAAAAATAAAAATAGATAAAATCTAAACTAAATATAATAAAAAAATATATAACTAATTGTCTTCACTTACAACGAGCTTTAAAACCAAAGCAATCAATCACAAAAAAACACTATTTTTCATATAATTAATATACAATTTCACACTTAAATTTAATCACAAACATATACATTCTAAATTGTTTAGATTAAATCTTTGAATCCAAAACAAATAAACCAACCAAAAAACCACTCCAAACATATACATTCTAAATTGTTTAGATTAAATCTTTGAATCCAAAACAAATAAACCAACCAAAAAAACCACTCCACTCATCATTTTCTATTTTTATCTTTTAATCAGTATACATTCTCATTTGTAAAACCCACATCTAATGGAAAAATTGTATATTCTAAATTGTTTTTATTAAATGTTTACAAGAGGTAAAGGGAGTTCCTTACCAACAACAATCACTTTTAGCTTTCTTGATAGCGCTCGACATTGCATTCTTGGTGGTTAACAACGTGACCAAAATTTGGGAGTTCCTTACCAACAATAATCACTTTTATCTTTCTTAATAGCGCTCAACATTACATTCTTGGTTGTTAACAATGCGACCAAAATTCAAAGAAAGAAATTTTAGCATTTTGCACAAATGATATTTAATTTTACCTTAAAAAAAAACTATAAACAAGCTGAATCTAATTTTAATTAAATTATTAATAGAATTTAACCCCTTACTATTATTAATAAACAAAATACATAGTAAATATGAATACTAATTTCAATGAAGTTATTAGACATTTTATCAGTTATACAATTAAAATGCATGAACAAGATTGTTCATAAAATATGCACATAATGGGTTGCACATTTTCTTTTTTTAGCACAAAGGAGAGATATCCAGACCCATGATCCCCTCATCTTAACATTAGCTTCTTTCTAAACCTGTCTAAAGTTAGATGGTTCCTAATTAATACATTGTTTTATAGATAAATTGAATTTTATTGTTCATTTCCTATTCAAAAAACCATGTACGTAGTCCAACAAGATTAAAATGCACCACCACATCTTAAACTTCATCAAAACTGAGAAACTTGTGTTTGAAGATAATCATTTGACACCAAAAATTTTATAATGTGTACATTGGGGTCTCATTCATCAGGAACATAGTAGAGATGCTATTTTGGGCTTGAGCTTGTAGGTGGGGTAATACAATTTGAATGCACGAACAAGATTTTTCATAAAAAAATCATAGATTGGGGTTGCATTCATCAAAAACATACTAGAGATATTATTTTGGGCTTGACTCTGTAGGTGGAGCAAAACAATTTGAATGCATGAATAAGATTGTTCATAGAATACATGCACAAAAGGGGTTTCACAAATTATTTATTGTTAACATAAAGCGAGAGATTCAAACTCATCATCCCCTTGTCTTGACATTAGCTACTTCTAAATTTGTTTAAAGCTACATGGCCCCTTATTAATGCAATGTGTTATGTGTTATAAATAAACTAAATGTTATTATACATTTCCTACTCAAAACCATGTACACAATCCAGCAAGATTCAAATGCACCAACACATCGTAAATTTCATCAAAACTAAAAAAATTCATTTGAAGAAACTTGCGTTTGAAGATAATTGTGTTTGTGTTTGAAACAACTTGTTGGAAATGCATGTTTTATTTTTGTCATCTATTAAAATTAATGCTAACATAAAACTAAATATGCATGCTCATAAACATCTTGTGAGCATCATTATTGATAGACACAATTAATAATATAACACACTTTATATGATATGGTGTTATCGTATTCTAAAATTTTAACTCAAAATGGTTCATTTTAATCAATACATATTATTTTTTAATGTTTTAATGTTAAATGTGTATAATAATGATATGGTAGTTGTATTAGTTCCAAGAAGCATGGTTTCATGTGTATGGATAGTGTTTTAAAAACATTTCTTATACATTGGTGATTTATTCAACATCTAGAAGTGTCAGGCTTTTTTTGAACTTTCTAGATTTATAAAATGTATATGGATCATATCGTCCGTCCTTTATAAGTGACAATGTAACTCCTACATTCCTAAGTAGTTCCATAAGCATGAGGAGAGGAGTAAACTCAATATTTTTCCTTATGTTTTTAAAAATAGAGTTGTGTTTGTAAATAAATATAAGATTTATTATTTTTTTGCCAGTTCAACTATAGAGATTAATTTAACAATAGCATAAGTTCAACATTTTCACTTCCAATTTCCCATCATTCAGACATCTAAAATTTTTAATTCTTCATTTAAAGTCATAGAAAGATAGAGATCTCAATTATCCCATCATTCAGACATCTAAAATTTTTAATTCTTCATTTAAATCTTCATAGAAAGATAGAGATCTCAATTATAAAAGCTTACCCATGACAACAATATTAAAATTTCTCTTTTACTCAAATTAGACTACATCTAAATCACATAACATATCACATCTCTTCATCTATGTTTTTTCTTCATATGCTAATGACCTTCTTTGCAACATTTAGTACCATTGCTAATTAACCCCTAAAAATATATA
>APFE030955941.1:5807-33588 GCA_000404065.3 Pinus taeda | reverse complement strand
GCAGTTGTTTATAATGCGATTTTTTGAAAACCTTTTAAGTGGGTTTTTCCGGTTAAATTCCGTTTGGAATCGCAAGTTTGATAGCTAGTTTCTGCACAATCAAAACGTCCCAGGGTTTTTCAGGGTGCTGAATCCAAATATGCAGTTAAAAAACCATTTTAACTGCAACAAATCAAGATTTAACCTCAATTTCTTCCCCCGGATTCCGTCACCAGAATCTCCAAAAAGTCGCATTATAGACAACTCCTTTTTATTGTTTCCCATAAATAGAATAATATATTAACAATATAAATATTAAAAATAATAATAATATTATTAAATTAACAAATATAAATTAGACCTAGGTCCTATAGTCAAGATTAGCCGTTATTCAAAGTTAGCTGTTGGAATCTTGCTCAGGGTATTTACATGCTAAGCTGGATCTGTTTTTTCAACTTGTCCTGACGATGAACCACACTAGTTGGTTCAACTTGTCTTGACGATGAACCACACTAGTTGGTTCAAAATGCTTCGACAAAAGTCTTTCTATATGTGATTTACGGCCAGCTCTTCTTATAAATTAGATGGATCATAGACGCTTCAATTCTACAAATAATTTTTCACATTTATGATTTTATTAATGATTATTTTTTCCACAAAATTTACAAATAATATTTTAATAATTAAAAATGGGGTTCAGTCAACGAATACAAACGGTATTAAACTCCCGTTTATTTTAAAATAATTAAAATTTTCCGTTGATTTTAAAATTGTTAAAATTAATAAAAAGTAAATTCTCCTGTAATGGTGTAACTTCACTTTTCATCTTTACTCTGAACACTAAATTGTGACCTATTATTCGCACCCGGGGTTAAATGTTTTCCCGCTTTACGGCGTTATTTAATTAATATATATACACGTGGCAAAACCGGCTCGAAACCGGCCAACAAGGGCAGTCCCCGTTAATCACGATAACGTCTTCCGTTTCCAATTCCAACCCATCATTCCGTTTCCAATAACAACCCATCACTCGTGTAAAGGTTTGTGGTTTCCTTGCGTTTCTTGCTTTTTCTTTAAATATCATTTGGGCGGGGGAAAAAATTTGTTGCTCTGGAAGTGATAAAACACGGTGGTAACTCGCTAATTTTGTTCGGAGGAGGATGGAGGACTTGTATGACTTAATGGCCTCGCTTCCACTTACTTCAGCTGCAGACGCCTCTGATAGGTTCGACAAGCAAGCCCTTCTCCAACTCCATGAGTTGGCCCGTCAACAACTCGGGAATGTACCACAAGGCATTTTTCAAACACGCTTGTCCTTCACAGACCCCATTGGCAGCAGTGGCGGAGCTTCCTCGGTTCCGGTCGAAAGATTAAAACCTATTTCATTTACCCAATTGCAGGTTGGCCGAGTCCACCGCGGCCGGGTGCTCTACGGTACTATCTGCGCTGAGGCCTTCAGGATAAGCGGTATCATGACTTTGCTTGAGGACGATCATGGCCTTGCCGTCAGGCTCGCAATATATAATGCGGCTCATTCACAGGCGAACATCCAGAGGCTTTACCCTAGGGGAGCCAAGGTGGCCATCAAGGAGCCCTACTTTAAGCGCGGTGGCGACGGTAGCCTCGCCATCCGTGTGGACGACCCTGCCAACGTTGAGATGCTTGTGACTCAGGAGGAGCAGACGCGAGCGGGGAGCCTGCCGCATGTTGATATGGAGGAGATGAGGAAGAAGGGCAACAGCTGCTTCAGAGGAAAAGAATGGGAAGCAGCGGCCGAATATTATACGAAATGCATCGACGCCGCTCTGCTTCAGCTTATGAAGGCGTCCTCCAGTGACAATAATATCAATGCTAGCCTCCTGCACGCCTATTCCAACCGGGCGGAGACAAGGCTTCGGGTGAAGGAATTTGAGCTGGCGCTGGAGGATTCCGACAAGGTCCTTGGGATCGATTCCAGCAATCTCAAAGCGCTCTACAGGAAAGGCCGCGCTCTGGTCGGGCTGAGGCAGTATGCGGCGGCATGCGAATGTTTGGAGAAAGCCAAGGAGGCCAACCCCAGCCAGATGGAAATACAAGACGCGCTTCGCCAAGCCAAGACTCTCTACTCCCAGAGCCGGAATGGCGTGTATGACATCTCGGACTACCTGCTGGGACGCGGCTCTTCTACTCCGGAAGTGGCCGATTTTATTGGTCCCTTAGAGATCAAGATGACCAAGGACGGCCGCGGCCGGGGGCTTTACGCCAAACGAGAAATAACTACCGGGCAGCTTTTGCTGGTAAGCAGCGCCATTGCAGTAGCTTATGAGAATGACTCGGCTGTGATTAATGTGGACCACCGGGGAAACATTAATCTGCAGTCACAAGAAGATCTTGTTGCTGCCGTTGTCAGTGCTGCCAGAAAATCGCAGAGGTTGCTCCAGCAACTTTATAGTTTAGACGACTACTCTGCGCCTCTTAACCTGGATGTCCCAGCCACTGATCTGTTTAAGACGGAGGGCCAAATTGCAGCGGGGAAAGAAAAAGTGCAGGTAGATGTTAACCGTATACGGGACATTATAAGTCGGAATTCATTCGGTGGAGCCGAACAAACATTTGCCTCAAAATCTAAAATATATGAAGCCAAGCTCGTCCAGCGAGGCCAGAATTTTAGCGGTCTTTGGCTGCTGCCGTCTTTCATCAACCATTCATGCCTGCCGAACTCGAGCAGGCTGGAAGTGGGAACCGCTATGTTTATTCATGCTTCCAAGCCCATCAAGCAAGGAGAAGAGATCACTATTTCCTATTTTGATACCCTCGCCCCCTTGGAACAGCGCCAAACCATGTGCGAGCGCTGGGGTTTCAAATGCAATTGTAAGAGATGCATTCTGGAGCTCTCCCTGAACACAACCCTGAAGCCTATAACCGAACGGTTCGAGGAATTGCATGACAAAGCATTGGAGGAAACAAATGCTGCAAGGTCGCCAGAGGGTTTTGACGCAGATCTTCCGGCATGCGTAGAATTTGCAAAGCTTTTTGTAGAGGCAGAGGAGATTATCAGGAGTTCCGCGTTGTTAAAAGCGGAAGAAGAGAGAAATTGGCTACGTGCCTCATTTGTGTCTGCATACCTTGCAGGAACACAGTCGAACGACTTCTTCCCCACAACGTTGAAGGACTGCATTCCTTCTGGAGAAGAAGTAATGGAGGCCATTCAAAATACTGTACCCGGCGACATTCGAACCCTGGTCATGGTAGCTCGGCAGTTAACAGAAGCCAAGCGTTGGATAGGCTTTGAAAGTCATGCATTGATTGCACAATATGCATCGAAGCAGGCGAGGGACGCATGCATCAGAGTCTTTGGTAGGCACAGTGAAGATACTCTGAAGGCGCTCGTCTTACAACATTCAAACTGCCATCTCTTTTAGTAACAGTCCAACTGCCATTTTTGATGATCTTGAAGGTGCACGGCAGAGTGCCATTTTTGATGATCTTGAAGGTGCACGGCAGAGTGCCATTTTTGAGTAGTAAGCTTTTTTTGAATGTTTGAAGTGAATAGTACGCAAAATATTCGACGGAGATAAGGCCATCAAATATGCTTAATATCATTAGTGTTTTTTTTTGGGGAAGATTTCATTTAGGAAAGTTATGTCATAACATATTGGGTGTGAATTAGATATATTTGAGGAGTCTCTATTGTGGTTCCCTCGTCCTGTTTTTGAATATATGAAAGCAATCTTTCGATTGTTCGGCTCTAAAATTGTCTGTCATTGATATTATTTTATCGGTGTATTCTGTTAACGTTGAAATTGAAGCTGTATTAGGTGTTGTTGAGTGTAAATATGTTTCAGATACATGATCAAGAGTGTTCAAAGCATTAATTTTGAGATCCTGGTAAGTGATTTCCCTTACCGACCTAGTGCAGGTTTAAAATATAGAGTTAATAACAAGAATGAAAAGTGATATGGCAGTAATTTTTACATAGATGTGTACTGTGTAACGATGACAATGCATTTTTAATTGAAGTTAAGTTTTGAAAGGGATTACTGTTTTGAGAAAGCTTAAAATTTATAATTTAAAGTATAGTGTTTTTTCCAGATTTATAATTTAAAACATCTAAAACAACAATTTTTTGAGAAATTGGAGTTAAGAAACTGGTATTTATATTTTAATATTTTTTTTAGTATTTTGATTATAATAAATGGCTTTATAATGTTTAACTTTTCATCAAACTGAGTGCAAGTTCACTACATTGATAGTGTCTTATTTCCTTCTCTTGACCTTTCATTCTTTTATCAAATTTATCACATTGATTTTTAGAGAGTCAGAGAACCAAATTTAAAAAGGATAAAAAGGCAAAAAAACTCATGAATCAGGTGGAGGGAGCAGTGAAAACCTCTATAGGGTTTTCCTTTGAGGTATTAGCCGTAGCGAAGACCAGAACTCCGCAATGTTTTTTTGTCTAACTAGGTGCATGTAGTTACCAACAAAGATGGCTGTTTCCCCGTATGGCTGAGCCGCTATGAATATTTCAGCATTCAGTTTCATTGGCCTAGAGGGCTTGAACCATGAAATCCTGCATGTGGAAGTAAAGCTTGAGAGTTGACCTTTGATTATATAGAAAGCGTCATTTATGTTCACAAATTTGGAATGAGTTCTTGGAAGCTGGCTGCTATTTGAAACTGCTTATTATAATTTCTCTATCATCTTGTTCTACGAGGTGAATTTGATATGTAAATAGCTTTCTATTTGGGAATTTGAATATCATGGTTATAGTTGAGCTTGCTATTTCACTGACAAATGAGGTATATTTAGCTGGCTGGAAACTGTATAATTTATGTTTCTGTTTGTGAATATAGACAATATAGTTGTGGCTTGAATCTTATAGACAATATAGTTGTGGCTTGAATCTTATGATTGTATCCATAATATTCATTGCCTCCTTAGACAAAACAAAATAGGAAAATCCATTATCTGGTCATGCAAGAATATAGTGTGGAGATGCGTGTGAATCATTTCAGTTCCTTGCTAAATATCTTTGCCTGCAATTAATTCCAATGTAGTTTTGGTGATGCAGGTTGAAAAATACTTGCTTTTGGCTTTCGATATATTTCATTAGTATCCTTTTCTGCACATCCATCATCGTCTTGAATACATGGCACAAGATCCAGTCCTCTTTGAAGACATCCCAGGCCAGATGGTGGATATGCTTGTCGTTATGGTTGATGTTATATTCCGTAGTTAATTCGCTTGTGCAATTTTTAAACAATTTATGCTGGAAAACATTTAATTAGCGACATCATGGCACATGATTGGTCCATTTTTTTTAGTTAATACCATTTATGTATGTAATCTGCTCAGAATAAACTGGGGTGCCCATTATTGGGGTTTCCTTGTTTGCAATTTACGAGACTTTAACTTTGTTAGTTTTTTATTGGAATATAATCCATGTTGATGTGGCAAGTAGTCAGTTGAAGTAATTGACCCAACATTAAAAATGGTGCTCTTGATGAAGATATTGTAGGTTATTTTGGCTTATATGTCCATGTTGATGTGGCAAGTAGTCAGTTGAAGTAATTGACCCAACATTAAAAATGGTGCTCTTGATGAAGATATTGTAGGTTATTTTGGATTATATGAAAACAAGACTTTTATAGTCCACCATATCAAGGATGTTGTAGTTTCCAATAACTCCTTATCCATACATGCAGCGCCTTCCTTCTCTATCCGCCATAACCCCATGAATTTACATATCACCATGTTAGTTGCCAACCGAAGTGGTATGTCTTTTCTAAAATATGAAGTGCACGTAGATAGGCTTCGAAAAGAAACAGAATAGAGGGAACTCACTTTATTAATGGAAGGGCATACTCTATCTCTGACAAAATATCAGTGCTTAGGTGTGTTTACATCAGAAGTGTATTATTTAAATGACTAAACAGTAGGTGCTTTCTTTGACACCTCGGGAATATGTTTTAGGTCCAACTCCTCGTCACTTGATGAAGCTGGATGAAGGCGCTTCCAATGGTAGTGTAGAAGTGTGGAATGAATTTCATTGGATGATCAAATTATAACATGAAATTTTTGGAGTTGTCTATAATGCGACTTTTTGGAGATTCCGGTGACGGAATCCGGCGGAAGAAATGAGGTAAAATCTTGATTTTTAAGCAGTTAAAATGGTTTTTTAACTGCATATTTGGATTCAGCGCCCTGAAAAACCCGTGGGAGCCATTGATTGTGCAGAAACTAGCTATCAAACTTGGGATTCCAATGAATAGCTGCCGGATTTTGACCAGAAAAATCCGCCGGAAAAGCTTTCAAAAAGTCGCGTTATAGAGTACTGCGAAATTTTTAGGCAAAAGGGAACATAACAAATTAGGTGAACTTTGTCAACATTCGATCATTAATTATAATATAAAATTGTATGTTGCTAGGAAATGTGGGTTTGGGTTCAAGTTCGGGTATAGCGATATATACAATATTTTTTTGAAATAGTGTGCGTGTTTGTCGGGTAATATAATAATATTAAATTTTAATAATTAAATTTTATATATTATAATTAATAATATATATGAAATTTGAGTTTGTATGTTTTTCAACTTTAAATAAGAAAATTTTAATCATTTAAATATGCACATCATTGAACATTCAACATTTATGAAATTTCAAAATTTATCACGAAAAAATTGTTCAGTGTTTACATATTAATAAGAATTATGAATCATGATATATGTTTATTATCGTACTACATTCAAAATTTGCCTTAAAGCATCTTCAAACATGAACTAGGAAATTTTAAAATACTAAAATAAAAATAGTTAAAGCCTAGTGAACAATGGCTTCCTCAAGCCATGTCATCAACATCCATGTCACCAACATCACTTGGATCTTCAGCTAGCATGCTCTCCAGGTAGGAATCACTCTCATCTTGAGGCTCTTGCTCATCTGTAGCAATTGGAGGTAGCTCAATAAGACCATTTGGTTGTATCTCCTCATCCACACACTGTAGGTTTTAACCCCGTACAGAAATTACCTGCATACAAATTCCAAAACACAGAAAATAAACAGTGTGAGAGCATAACACATAAAATACATATACACAGAGATTTTCCCCTAGATTTTAAAACCAGGCTACCAGCTTAATTTTTCATTGTATTCTTTTCAATGTTACAATACATATTTATACATGCTGAAGCATCCAATACCATGGACCCAAAACCATAGGTAGGTTCGCTCAACCTAATATAGGGTCCAGAAAAAATAAATAATAAATAAATAAATAAAATAAAAAATAAAAAAAATCGGGGCGCTGCCCTGAACCCCGTAAAGTGGGGCTATCCAACCCCCCCTGTGACCCCCTCGCTGCGCAATCGCCATATTGAAGGGGGGCTCGGTTCACTACGTAGGTTAGTCGTGGAAAGAATATAACACAACCCAACATTTTCCCACTTGTTGTTTTCTTTTCACAGGGGGCCACAGGAGAGCTTAGTCATTTTTCCAACCCTGAAACGCCCATTGTTTCTCTACACCAGGAGAACTTTTCAGAGCTCACAGATTTTGTCAATGCATCTGCAGTGTTCTTCAAAGTGTTTATCTTTACCAACAACACCTTTTTGTCTTCTATTATATCCCTCACAAAGTGATACTGAACATCAATGTGCTTTGTTTTTGAATGATAAGCAGGGCTTTTGCTAAGAATATTGCACTTTGACTGTCATAGTCTCTCCTCCCTGTACTAACTCAATACTTGAACACAATCTTTGCAACCAAACTGCTTCCCTGCTTGCATGAGTGGTTGTCATGTATTTTGCCTCTGTAGTTGATAGTGCCAATACAGATTGTTTCTTACTCATCCAATTAACTGCTCTTCCAAATAGGTTAAACACATACCCACTTGTAGATCTTCTCTGATCCAAATCTCCAGCCCAGTCTGCATCAACAACGTCATGGATATCCAAAACTTTGTCAAATCCTGGTTTTCCTTGGTAGTACAAACCATAATCACTAGTGCCATGCAAATACCTAAAAAACCTGCTTCACTGTTGTCCAGTGTTCTTTTCCTGGTTTTGACATAAACCTGTTCAATATTCCCACTGCATGTGCAATGTCTGGTCTAGTACAGACCATTGCATACATCAGGCTACCAACTGCGCTTGCATATGGAACATGGGACATATCATCTTCCTCTTCTTGTGTCTTGGGACACTGTTCAGCAGATAACTTTACACCTACAGGAATAGAAACCTTCACCGGTTTACTATCCTGCATATTAAACCTCTGCAGTATTGTCTCGACATACTTCCTCTGGTTTAACCAGAGCTTTCTCTTTGTCCGATCTCTTTTATTTTCCATGCCCAAAATATAGTTTGCAGCACCAAGATATTTCATGTCGAATTTGGAGGACACTTGGGTCTTCAAATCTTGGATAATTTCTTTGTCATTTCCAACCAGCGACATATCATCCACATACAAGACTAGATAAATAACACGGTCACCAATTAATTTAAAATACACACAGTGATTTGTTTTGCTTCTGGTGAAGCAAAGTCTCCGTATAAATGTATCAAATTTCTAATACCACATCCTTGGTGACTGTTTTAACCCATACAGAGACTTTGTTAACTTGCATACTAGTTATTTCTTACCCTTCACCGTAAAGCCTTCAGGTTGCTTCATGTAGATTTCCTCTTCCAGATCCCCCTGAAGAAATGTTGTCTTCACATCCATCTATTCTACCTCAAAATCAAAAGCAGCAGAAACATATAAAAGTAATCTAATGGAAGTTACCTTGGCAACAGGAGAAAATATCACCAAAATCAATTCCCGACACCTCGGAATAACTTTTTGCTACTAACAGTGCTTTGTATTTCTCCACCTTTTTTTCTGCATTTGTCTTCTTCTTGAACACCCATTTGCCACCAATGGGTTTTCTTCTAGCTGGCAACTCCACCAGATACCAAGCCTGCTTTTTGTGCAAAGATGTCATTTCATCAACCATGGCCTCTTTCTAGAGTTATCATCCATTGAATCTACTACTTCCTTCACAATTCTGGGATCATCATTAGTAATAGATAAAGCAAAATTTGAACAAAAATCAAATGGACTATACCTTTCTAGCTATTTTTTTTCTCGATCTGATCTTCTTACACACAGAGTTTGTGGCTCTTCATATTTTGATTCCTCTTCTGCTGTAGAGTTGGATTCTTCATCCTTTAGCTCAAACTCTATCTTCTCAAGTTCCTTTGGTTGGACTTCATGTTTAATAACATCTTTCACCTCTCTGAACACCACATCTCGACTGTACACAACTTTTTTTGTTACTGGGTTCCAAAGCTTATAACCTTTTAAACCATCCTTATACCCAATAAAAATGCACTTTACAAATTTACTATCTAACTTGGTTCATTTCTCCTTTGGAACATGTACATATGCATCATATCCGAATATACTCAAATGTGAAAGAGAGGGTTTCTTACTAGTCCATACCTCTTGTGGAGTCTTATCCTCCAACGTTGATGAAGGTGATCTGTTGACCAGATAACATGCTGTCTCCACCGCCTTTGTTTAGAATTCATGTCCTAACCCAACACCACTGAGCATGCTTCTTGCTCTTTCCATCAACGTCTTGTACATTCTTTCTGCGACTCCATTTTGCTAAGGTGTATATGGAGTAGTCTTTTGTCGTGCTATACCACACTTCTTACAGAATTCTTCAAATTCCTTGCTGCAAAACTCTCCACCATTTTCTGACCTCAACACCTTTATTTTATTCTCTGTGTGGTTTTCCACCAGAGCTTTAAATTCTTTAAACCTGTCAAAGACTTCAGATTTCTTCTTAAGGAAATATATCTATGTATTCCTAGAGAAGTCATTTATAAATGATACATAGTACACAGACTTACTCAGTGATGGAACCTTCACAGATCCAAACACATCACTGTGCACAAGCTCTGATATCTGTTTCGACTTCTTACCGCTAGAGGGGAAACTCACCCGATTCTGCTTCCCATATACACAATTTTCATGGAAATCAAAATCCAGAGAGCTATTACTCATACCTTCTACCATACCCTTACCATGAAGTATTCGAAAGCCCTTTTCTCTAATATGTCCAAGCCTTTGATGCCACAGCATGGTCTTCTCTCTAGAGAACACTAGATTTTCTGCTCCACTTTCAGGAACCACAAAGCTGTTGCACCCATCAACAATAGTGCTACCTTGCAGCTTATACAAAGTTTTAGTCCGAACTCACCGCATCAATACCAATGCCCCCTGAACCATCTTGCAGATATCTTTCTCGAACACTGTTTTTACATCTGCATCATCCAACTTGCTTACAGAAATCAGATTTCTGGCTAATGTAGGAATATGTAGAACACCTTTAAGTGTTCTAACTTTTCCACTTTGCAACTTCAACATTATTTTTTCACGACCGACGATTCTAGCCTTCCTGTCATTCCCCAAGAAGACATCACCACCATCATATTTCTCATACTCGCAAAACCACTCTCTATGGGGAGTGAAGTGAAAGGATACACTTGAGTCAATCAACCATGCCTCATGATCTACATGTGTACTTGAAGAAGCTAAGTACACATCCACACCTTCATCTGAGATGGTTTTAGCCTCTGCAGAAGGAGCATCATAAGATCCTTTTTCTTTGTCAGGAGCTTTAGATTTACAGTCCCTTTTGTAGTGTCCTTCCTTTCCGCATTTCCAACACACCATCTTTATAGGTTTTCCTGGATATTTAGATCTCCCACTCGATGACTTATTTTTGTTTTTATTCTGGGATCGTCCTCGTACAGACAAGGAATCACCATTCTGCCTCTCCAGATTTTTCCGTCTCATCTCCTCCGTCAACAAGGATGAGACTATTTCATCAAACTGCAAGGCAGTTGCATTGCTACCTATTGCAATAACCAGACTATCCCACGAATCTGGTAGAGAACACAACAAACTAATGCACTTAACTTCATTTGAAATTTTGATATCAACAGACGATAACTGACTTACCACAGTATTAAATACATTCAGATGCTCTGTCACCGGGTCTCCATCTTTCATTCTCAGGTTATACAGCTTTTTTCGCAAGAACAATTTATTCACCAGAAACTTAGATTGGTACAAAGTCCCTAACTTATCCTACAAAGCCTTCACTGTAGCTTCCCCTAATACATTCAACAATACTGAATCTGAGACACACAATCATATTGTGCTCTTTGCCTTCCGATCCAACTTCTTCCATTTTCATTGGTCACTCCCGTTAGTTTAGTACCCAAATCTACCGCGATTCACTGATCTTTATCCACCAACAGATCCTCCATCTTGAGTTTCCACAATTCAAAACTCTAACCATTAAATTTTTCGATCTCTATCTTTCCACTACTCGCCATCTTCTTTTACCACTAGAATCGATCTCGCAGATCTCCCACTGAATAGGGTCTACCACAGGCCCAAGAAAAACCCCTTAGCAACAAATGCATCCCCTTGAAGCCAAAACAATTCTGATACCAAATGTAGGTTTTAACCCCGTACAGAAATTACCTGCATACAAATTCCAAAACATAGAAAATAAACAATGCGAGAGCATAACACTTAAAACACATACACATAGAGATTTTCCCCTGGATCCCAAAACCGGGTCTACCAGCTTGATTTTTCATTATATTCCTTTCAATGTTACAATAGATATTTATACATGTCGAAGCATCCAATACCATGGACTAAAAACCATCGCGTCCAAAACCATGGACCGAAAACCATAGGTAGGTTCGCCCAACTTAATATAGGGTCAAAAAAACATTTCCCGGGGCGCTACGCAAAACCCCGTAGAGGGGGGCTACCTGCCCCCCTCTAACCCCCCTGTTCACTATGTAGATTAGTCGTGGAAAGAATATAACACAACCCAACACACACATCATCAATTCGCATCCCATCATTAAATGTTAATTTGAGTGGGTTTATTCAAAGTTGACAAGATACACCGCTGGTCAACAAGGCAAAATGTGCAAAGGAGCAATAATCTTGCACTCACTAACCAAGTTAAGCTAATCATAGTTGATGTTTTATATTTGATATTACGCTTAAGTGCATTGAGATACACGAATGGACAAAACTTGCATACCCAAATTAAGAAATACAACACTATGGCAATTTCCAACATTTCTCACACTGATCTATTCATAAATGTCAAATTACGAAATAAAAAAAACACCAACCACATAGAGCCACAATACAAAGAAAGTCACCGCACAGGGAAACATAATATACACAGATGATAGAATGCTTCACAGAATAAACATATGTAGCCTCTAAGAACACACCTAAATAACGTCGTCTCTGCTCAATGTCTCCCCTGCATAAACACTAGCTCAAACTGGCCGACGTCTCCCCTACGGAAACAGTGTCATCTGCCAACCGCTGGTGATGGAACGCCTAACGCCACGGGTGATTTGTTCGTCTAAAGGTGCCATCAAATCTATCCACTGTCGTCGGAAATGGGTAAATCGGAACAACTCAACCAAAAAGAAAAATGAAATTCGATGGTTGTGGGTTAGTTAAAAATTTAGGTTTTAAATTTTAAGTTTTTGACATTTGTTAATAATAAATATCAAATTATTAATTTTGAAATTTTATTTTTTAAAATTTAAATAATAAAAAAGTTATTTGAAGATTAAATTTCTAATATAATTTATTATTTATTTATTTATTTTCTCTGAAGAACCCGTTAAAAGAAAAGAATCCATTTTTTTTTTTGAGAACTTGGTTTTTCATAGAAGAACTTGGTTCTTATGGGTTCTTCTGAGAGGAACCCGTACCCAAATCCGATACTTAGGGACAGGAACTTGAGACGAGTTCGGGAACACGTGCAACATAGATAAAATCTTTAGGCAAAAGAGAACATAACAAATTAGGTGAACTTTGTTAGCCTTAATTCAATATAAAACACACAAAATTAGGTTGATTATTCTTTTTTACTTATTTCTACTATAACAAATATATTATCAAATGATAGAAGCACAAAGTTTTAGTGATGTGGGAAAAATAGGTCATTTACTAGAATGGTAATTGGGAATGGGATAATCTAACATGGATAATCTAACTTGGATGGTAGCTAGGGAATTGGATAATCCAACATGGACAAAACAAAATTCATATAGGACCTCATGTGCATAAAAAGCAATTTATGGAGTGTCCTTTTGTATTCTTACATCATAATAGCTAGATTTCAAATCATGTTTCAAGAAATGCTTAGTTTTATGGAGTTTTCAATAGTTCATTCACAAATAGGATAGGAAACTTATCCTTGATGGTAATATTATATAATGCATTATAATTGATATAAACTCTAGATTAAGGACTACGATATATCATACATAATATGGTTGGAGGATGAACGGAAGGCGATGTGTGTGTGTGTATGAAGATAAGAATGAGAAAAAGACTTGTGGGGAAATAAATAAAGACAAATTATGAGATACAAGAATAAGATTCAAAGTATGTGTGTAGAGAACCTCAGCTGTTGCACAGTTTTTCCCAAGATGGGTTTTTCCGGAGACTTTTGTCCAAAAATAATGCTGTCGTTTTTTTGTGTGTGCTAGTATTTTCTCAGTTTCCAATGCTATTTATTTTCAAAGTTTTATTTGTAAAGGTTGCAATGTGATTAATTTGGTATTTGTTGTAGCAAATAAATTGTTAAATTAATTAACAATTAGAAGAATTAATTCTAGTTGCTGCAATAGGATTTCAGTTTTGAAATTTTCACACGGTATCAGAGCATGAGTGATCAACTAGAAGCTTAGAAGTGAAAGAGGGAATTTAGTTGTTCATTAGGAGCAACAAGCCGCAATTCTTAGAGGTTGTGAAGTTCATTGACAGGTAGACCGAATTGCTGGGGCAAAAAATTGATTTCAGTTGCAGGATTGGTAGAAAAATTCGATTTGCTCAGGATAGTGATTCCAATAGTCAAAGAGAGCAACAACAACTCAAATTTTCGCTTAGCAGATTTCTGGTTAGACGTAGAGGGTTTTGTAGCAGTATAACCAACGTTGGGTGAAAGAGAAAAGTGCACACAACAAAGGGAAATCTCTTAGGGAACTCTGAGTCTCAGAAGTTCAATTTTTCCAGGCAGATTGGTAGTAGCAGCTAGTAGATCTACACATTCTAGGAGTGAGTGTGAATAGTAGACAAACAACCAAGCAAATGGAAAGAGGGAGTTTTCGACTTGATCAGAGATGGCCACAATAGGGATTAGGGACTAGGATAACTTGGATGGAGCTTCCAACTATCATCTGGAAGGATAGGATGTCCTTCCTTCTATATGAATAAGTCCTTCTATATGAATAAGGCATGAAAGCCTACATAGATAATGTGGTGGCAGTTCCCCAAGATGTGGATTGGTTGAAGGTTTACAAGAAGGAGATGGAATGGGCGAAGACGATGATTTTGGATGGAGTTCGATATCACATAGTCTCGCATATTTATGGAAATAATACTTTCATAGAAATGCAGGTGTCTCTCTCCACGCTATACCAAGGTACTTCTGAGGAGCAGAAAATGTTCCTAGAAGAAACTATGATATGCATTAGAATGTAGAAAGGGGAAGGCATAGATTCCTTTCTCACCAGGATTTAGGAGGTCTGAGACCAACTTGCAACTGTTGGGGCAGCACCTCAACCATCATAATTAGTGAGGTTGGAATTTGATCTAGGTGGATATTGGTGGCCACTCGCCAATTCCACTTGGACTCCCACCATTGCTTCTTTCAGTTTTTCAGTTTCCTTAATTGTAGCACAATTTACTATTTTTAGCAGTCTTTTGGGCCCTAAACTTTCGGAGCCATTTTGAGGCCCTAAACGAATTTTTTTTGGAAATCTATTGCCAAAGATTTTGTATTTAAAATCGTCTTTTTCGTCATAGTCCTTGAAGAGATATTTCCAATGGGATATCATGCATGTTAAACGGAGATATTATGACCAAGTTGCAACCCTAGGAAGTTGGTTGTCCAACTCACCCCAACAAGGCCGATAAACTCCTTGTGTTACATCTCCTCGGGTTAGGTTTTTGGTTGTTTAGAGTTTGCTCTTATTGTTGAATAATAAAAGGCCATTGAGCCTCATTGTAAGGCAGTTCAGAGGCATGTAGCCGCCACATCTCTTCTTGAAGATAAGTTGTCATCGCCCTAGCTGGTTTATTTCCATACCTGTTTTTAAGCATATTTCAATATTTTACATTAATGAAATGAAGTATTATTTCCGCTACATCTCTGTGTTTATGGTTATCTCTGTAATTTGTTGCGTTCCTATTTAAATCTTGATCAGTGGTATCAGAGCAGTCTATTTTTTTCTCTGTTTTTCTTTGCATGTCCCCAACGAGGTCAAGATATAAGGAGTTAGGGCTTGAACTAGTCAAACCTTTGCAAGACCAGCAACGCAAATATCGACAACCTCCCATGGCAAATGAAAATAAAGACGAGGGGGCAGGAGATCTTATCAAAATCTTTCACGAAGAAGCCCTCGAGCGACAATGGAACGCGATGATGGACAACTTTGCCCAGATCCTTCAACAACTACCCAAGGGCGATGCATCGGATTCCAATAGCTACACTAGAAACGCCACACTATTTAAGGTACAAGTTAATTTTGAAATCTCCATATTCTAGGGTCAGATAGACACAGATGCCGTCGATAAATGGTTAAATCTGCTAGAGGGTTATTTTTCTGTTCATGATTTTTCCAGTCGGGAAAATGTTATTTTCGCTCTTCTCAAAGTAGCCCCCCACGTCAATGATTGGTGGGAAACCTACTGCGAGCAGAAGGATGAAAGTACAGGCTCACTATTTTCAGCCGCACCCACTTGGAATTCATTCTGGGATGCCATCATGGAGTAGTACTACTATGTCGGAAGCTATGAGGATCAATACATAAAGTGGACCACGCTGTGGCAGGGAAGGGACCAAGATGTGTCGGAGTTTACCAATATTTTCCATACCCTTCGCACAAAGTTGGGTATCAAGGATACAGAGCATCATTTCGTACTCAAATACCACGACTACCTGCACAAGTACATCCAGAAAGAAATAGAATTCCTGAACATCTCCTCGCGTGGCACGACATACCGATATGCCATCAAGGTTGAGCAAAAGTTTAAACAGAAGAAGCAAGACTTTGGATCCGTGAATCCGAAGCAAGGGAAATGTGCCCCCAAGCCGTAGAAAAAACAACAAATCCAATGCGGGTTGGCCCAAGACAACCCGCCAAAGTTTCAAGCAAATAACAGCACCGCGAAGCCGAAAAAGGACATGGGAAAGTGGTGTGAGTTCCATAAGAGCTCTACTCACAACACATGTGACTGTCAGGCCAAGAAGTCACTGGTGGCCGAGCTAAAGGTTTCAAAATCATATGCATGTTTCGACTCTGAGTCAGAACCTGACAAGGCGAATGACAAAGGGAAGAAGATTATTGATGCGGAGCCCAACACCACTATTGCCACCATGAAGATCCAGAAGGAGGAACTCGAAGATCCAAAGGAGGAGGAGTGTCTCTTCCACTCCCAGATGTGGGTAAAGGGCTCCCCGCTACAGTTCATTGTCAACAATGGAAGCCAAAAGACCCTCATTTCAGCAGAGGTCATGAAGCGGCTGGGCTTACCAACCACAACACATCCACAACCATACACCATTGGGTGGCTTCACCAAGTACAGGATCTTCGCGTGAGCTAGCAATGTCGCCTTTCATACAATGTTAAGCCCTTCACGGATGAGGTATTGCGTGACATTTCTCCCCTTGTAGTTTTTGATGTATTATTAGGACAACCATACTTATGGAAGTGACATGTTGTGTATGAATCAAGGCCCAGTGCTATTATTGTTACTTTGGGAAATAAGTTGTACAGGATACCAGAGATAGCAACACCTACCACCATCTCTTTGGTTAGTGAAAAACAATGCAGTAAGCTCATTTCCAAAAGCAAGAAATTTGTTTTCTTGATGACACACCCTCAAGAAAATAAAAATATGGCGGCCACGACCTTCAGACAGGGCTCCTCTGCACGACAACTACAGATGCACAACGTTGTGGAGGAGTACGAGGACATCTTCACCTCCCACGCAGGGGTTCCTCTGCATTGTCTTGTCAAGCACTCCATCGATCTGACCCCAGGTGCGCTGCTTCCCAATGGACCAATCTACCGATGCTCCATTCTAGAGAACGATGAAATCAAGAGGTAGATTTAGGAGCTGCTACAAAATGGTCACATCCGTCTGAGTTCATCACCCTGTGGCAGCCCGATCATGTTGGTACAGAAGAAGGATGGGACTTGGAGACTCTGTATTGAATATCAGGCGTTGAACAAGATCACTTTCTATAATAGGTACCCAATCCCACAGATTGATGACCTCTTGGACCAACTGAAGGGGGGAAAATATTTCAGCAAGATCGATTTGAAGTCAAGATATCACCAAGTACCAATCGAACCCTCCGATGTTTGGAAGACTTCCTTCAAAGCCAAGGAGGGCCTTTTTGAATGGTTGGTTATGCCTTTCGGATTGAAAAATTCTCCAGCAACCTTCATGAGACTAATGGATGACATCTTGCGGCCATTCACCTACTCATTTGTAGTGGTATACTTGGATGACATCCTGATCTTTAGCCAGAGTTGGGAAGAGCACCTCCACCACATCTGACAAGTTCTCCAAACACTGCGACAACACAAGTTATGTGCCAATTTGGAGAAATGCACTTTTGTCAGGACCCAGGTTCAATATCTAGGATACATTATTGATGAACAGGGAGTGCATGTGGATCCAGCCAAGATCCAAGTCATTCGGGATTGGCCATCTCCAACCACTCTTACAGAGCTTCGCAACTTTCTAGGTCTTGCCAACTTCTACCGCCGGTTCGTGTTGGGATTTTCTCATATCACTTGGCCCTTGAGTCAAGTCACCAAGGGAGGAGCGAAAGAAAAATTCTTTTGGTCTGAGTCTCAACAAAAGGCATTCATAGAGTTGAAAGATCGCCTCTGCTCAGCACCAATGCTCACATTACCAGACTTGCAACAACCATTTGAAGTCAAGATAAATGCCTTTGACTATGCTATTGGGGCAGTCCTTACTCAACACGGGCATCCAGTGGCATATCATAGTGAGATACTTTCAGACACAATCTGGAAGTATCCCACTTATGACAAAGAGATGTATTCCATTGTGCAGGCCTGCCGACAATGGAAGTATTACATTTTGGGGAAGGAAAAGGTCATCCACATAAATCACTGACCCCTGCAGTTCATATAGACCCAAGGGAAATTGCAGAATGATCACCATCAGAAGTGGTCCACATACCTGCAACAGTTCCATTTGAATATCAGGTGTAAGAAGGGCAACACCAATAATGTTGCAGATTTCCTCAGTCGACCACCGGTCATGGCTTTAACCATTGTGCTCAACTCTTGTGGGCATGAGACTTTTGATTGGCCACTTCTCTACAAAAGCGACCCAAAATTTGACCACACATACCAGACACTCTTGGACGATTAGCATGTTCCATATTTTCACCTCCAGGATGCCCTGTTATGCCACCTAGGTCACCTTTTTGTTCCTTCAAGCGAGCGTGACAAGATGATTTGGGAAGCACACTATAGTCGAGCTGCTAGGCATTTTGGGGTCGAGAAAACAGTGGCAATATTGCAGAAGTATTTCTGTTGGCCGAATCTTCGACATGATGTCGGGAAGTACATCAAAACATGCACTGCCTGTGCCATTGCCAAACCGACCATCAAGAAGCAAGGCCTCTATACCCCGCTGCCTACCCCTAATCAACCTTGCGAATCCATCTCCATGGATTACATGTTAGGCCTTCCTTGCACTAAGCATGGAAATGACCGTGTTTTTGTGGTCATCGATAGGGTCTCGAAGATGGCCATTATGGCGGCCTGCAAGAAGAATATCACAACAGAAGCCACTTCTAAAAATTTTTTTGAACGAGTGTGGGTACACTTTGGGATCCCACAGTCTATCATCTTAGATCGGACAGCAGCTTCCTCAGTACATTTTGGTCTAGTCTCTGGTCGATACTGGACACCAAACTCACTAAGTCCACAACCTTCCATCCTCAAACTGATGGCCAAACAGAGGTTATCAACAGGATGATCATACACATTTTGTGCATGTACAACTCAAAGCATCCACGCACATGTGACCAGAGCCTCCCCTATGTTCAGCACAGCTACAACCGGGATCTCCACAACTCGACTGGCCACAACCCTTTTCAGGTAGGCTTGGAATTCTAGCCACTATCTCCCATTGATGTGGCCATGCTATTTGTAGCTACTCACGCAGATTCGGCTCATGTCCAGTCCGAAACAGATAAGGCAAACAAATTCGTTGAGCACATCCAACATATTCACCAGCAGGTCCATGACATTATAGAGAAATCAAATGCAAAATACAAGCAATGACATGATTAACATCGAGTTTCACACAAGTTTTAGGTGGGCGACAAAGTCTAGTTGCATTTGCAAAAGGAACGCCTTATCAGAGCCTATCATAGACTCAGAACACTCCGATATGGTCCTTACACCATTACCAAGGCTATGGGAGACAATGCATTTGAGATCAGAACTCCCCCATTCCTTGGCCTCCACCAAGTGTTCAATGTGGACCACCTTCAGCCATAATTTCCACCATTACTAGACACATCCGACATTGCAGAACAACTCACACTCACAGAGTTAAATCCAAATTGAATGGAACAAGCTGCAACTAATCGGATCATGGACACACAGATCAAGCACACTCGCCAACAGAATATCCAACTGTATCAAGTTGTCAAAGCAGGCCAACTCCTTCACCAGGGAAAGTGGCTTACCAGGGACCAAGTTCAGTAGAAGTTCCCTCATCTCATGGAGGAACTCAATGGAATGGGGACCATTGCTTCTTAAGGGGGGAGGAATGATCTAGGTGGATATTGGTGGCCACCTACCAATTCAAATTGGACTCCCACCATTGCTTCTTTCAGTTTTTTCAGTTTCCTTAATTGTAGCACAATTTACTATTTTTAGCAGTTTTTCGGGTCCTAAACTTTCGGAGCCGTTATGAGGCCCTAAACGACGTTTTTTGGAAATCTATCGCCAATGATTATATATATATAATTTCCTTTTCCATCATAGTTCTTAGAGATATCTTTCCAACAGTCTATCATGCGCGTCAAATGGAGATAATATGACCAAGTTGCGACCCTAGGAAGTTGGTTGTCCAACTCACCCCAACAGGACCCATAAACTCTTGGTGTTACATCTCCTCGGGTTAGGGTTTGGTTGTTTAGTGTTTGCTCTTATTGTTAAATAATAAAAGGCCCTTGAGCCTCATTGTAAGGCATTTCAGAGGCATGTAGCTGCCACATCTCTTCTCAGAGATAAGCTACCATCACCCCAGCTGGTTTATTTCCATTCCTGTTTGTAAGTATATTTCAGTGTTTTACATTAATGAAATTAAGTATTATTTCTGTTGCATCTCTCTGTTTATGGTTATCTCTGTAATTTGTTGCATTCCTGTTTAAATCTGAATCATCATTGAACAGTGTCTTTGAGGATTTGCAAGTCTTTATCTAAAGTATATTGGGTAGATACACGCTACTAGGATGGGACAAAATGTAGGTTGACTTATAGAAGGAGGAGTTGAGGCCATCAGTGGCAGCAGTAGCAGTAGACCAAAGGGTGTGAAAGAGGATAATGTGGCCCTCACATCAAATGGTCCCAATCAGGGGCAGAGGGAGTAGAAGAAGCAGGACCTATATAAGGTCAAGTGCTTCAGGTGTGGCGAGTTTGGCCACTATAGTACTCAATGTCCTCTTAGAAAGAAGGATAAGAATGAGAAGTAAGACTAGGTGACAACACATACTAAGATAGATAGGTTGGAGGAAGACTTCACGATGATGGTAGCCATACCTCCAGGAGTGAGGTGGGGTGACTTGGAGTTGTATCCCTAGAGAGCTACAGAGATTGGGCAGGGTCCATTTGGAGTCCACCTCATGGATCATTACCTAGCTACGGGAGCCCACAATATTCAGTAGTAGGATGGATTAGTGGCAGTTGATGCAGTCAATACCAAAGTGACAGTTGCAAACTAGGAGTAGTCAGATGCTGAGGAGTTCAGAGAATTATTGATAGCAGAGCAAATGGCTCAGTGCAGAGTTGGTAGCAACACAAATTATTTAGTGACAGTACAAATGCTAGTAGTAGTCAGAGACTCGGGAGGCAGATGCATCATATTGAACACAATTGATTTATTATTTTGGATGCTTCTTAGTTGAAATAGTTGCAGTTGCAGCAACAACATATGAGAGGGAGTTGCAGTGTAGATGCAGAGTTGGCAGTGGTATAATAGTGTTAGAAACAACACAAATGCAACATCAGAGTTGTGCAGTAGTTGGTGGGCAACAACAACCAAAGATCATCAACCTGACAAGAGGTGATACAAAGACAGGGTGTTGCGTTAGGATGTGAAATACTAGAGCATCATATGTGTTCTAGCCACGAAATTTAGTGGAAATGATAGAATGCATGAGATCTCCAAAACCTAGAAATCGTTTCTCAAACTTCCACCTAGAGATGACTTAATTAGATTATTAACCAATTTTTTAATACTTCCTAAGTCTAAACTTAGGAAAATTGGTTAATTAATAAGAATTAATTAAGTCAAGGTGAGAATTCTTTAGAAAATCACAAGGATTAATCCAGAAATGAACTTAGCCATCAATTAAGATTTAATCTTGGTCGTTGGAGTCTCAACATGAAGATATAAGAAGGGATCGATGTGGTGATCGAGAACACAATAGAGTCACTTAGAGAATTTGATTTTCTAGAGTAGCAGTAGTAAATTTTCGGAGAGTCCTAGCTTCAGTGAGGAAGCAAAGATAGTGAGGAGCAAAAACAGTGATCTGGAGAAAGTTTTCCAGATCCAAAGAGGCAACAACAAGAAGGCCGAGTTATTCCCTGTGAGGCAGTGTAGAAGACTGCATAGTTGCTTCAGAAAAGCAATTTGATTTGGCTGGGGGGGGGAATGATTCAACTTCCAAAGGCCATGAAATATCTTCTAGAGGGCCAGAGAATCAATTTCCTCATCAGAGACAGGCATAATGACTTCATCATAGGTAGTTCCAGGCTTAGACATCCAAGGGTCTACACAAGCACTGTGTGGAGGCTGATGCAAAGGGTATAGGAGGACGAATTTTCTGAAGGGTAGTTGTGCTAGGGTTTCTTGTGGAAGAAAGGAAATTCCCTTAAATAATTTTGGCCAAATTTTCTTGTTGCTTCGATTGTGAGTTAGGAATCCATAGATTGTACTCATAATTTCATCATTGCATAATAATAAAAACCCTCATTTGTTGCACCAATTTCCCAAGTTGGGTTTTTTTTCGGGGACTTTTGTCTAAAATAACGGTGTCATTTTTATTTTGTGTGTGTTAGTATTTTCGCAGTTTCCAGTGCTATTTGTTTCCACAGTTTTATTTGTGAAGGTTGCATTATGATTAATTTGGTATTTGTTGTAGAAAATAAATTATTAAATTAATTAACAATTAGAATAATTAATTCTAGTTGTTGCAATAGGATTTTAGTTTTGAAATTTTCACACTATTGCCCTTAAACTTTACAAAAAAACTGAGGATGAAAATAATAAGACCATACTGAACCAAACTCACAAGTAATTGTTTTCCTTGGGGATTAACAAGAGGTGAAGGTGAAACCTTTTCCATTGTGTTGAAAGAAAAAACAAGGTTTATACAATAGTAAAACATTTACCTATTGATCATTGAGAGTCCCGAGCGAAAATCCAACTACCACCAGGAGTTCCATATGGACGACGACCTATAGAGATGAATACAAAAACCATTGAATCCAATTGGTTGTAGATAATGATCGAAGAGAGGGGCGAGGAGTTTTTCTGTGGAGAAGTGACAACAGGAGAAGAAGCATTGATTAGGGTAGTGTTGATGACTACAGGGGCGTAATTCGGCTCCTTTGACTCAGTGTCTGAGTCAGAGACCACAAATTATCCACCCTTGCTAATCTGGCCATAATGTAATCGAATTTGAAGTGGATGTTTTGGAGAATCTGCTTGATATCCTCTTGTCCTGCAAACAATTTATAGTTATCTACCTACTTGTCTCGAAGAACCATGCGGAGCAGGGTTTCCACTTGGTGTACTATGAGTGAATGAAGCAAATTAAGCCTACGCTCTTTGAAACTCCCTAGGTTAGGTATCCGTTTGAGGTTGACTCCAACCTTAGAATCAAAGAAATAAGATCAATCACCAAAATTCTTTGACTCGAGGAGGATGTTTTCCTTCCCAATTTTAAGAGGAACCAAATGAAAGTAGTTCACCATAGACTTCCACCCAAACAACCCC
This sequence comes from Pinus taeda, assembly GCA_000404065.3. Lineage (NCBI taxonomy): Eukaryota > Viridiplantae > Streptophyta > Pinopsida > Pinales > Pinaceae > Pinus > Pinus taeda. Next base: position 10,232 of record APFE030955941.1, on the reverse strand, counting down.
CGACAAGAAGAAGATGAGCCAGTTGCACTACCTCTATGACTAGGCATTCTCTATTGAGGAGTCATTATAGCAGAGAGAAAGGAGTGATACTTGCTAAGAAAATGAGCATAAAGCTGAGGTGAACAAGAAATGATATAGACTTTCAAGTAAGATATAATCGACTCAACTACAAGGGCATCATCAGCAAATGTATACAGAAAGGAAAGTGAGGTTTTTCGAGGAGTCAAAAGTCATAAAAGTCCCAAAAATTTCAACACACCCACAAACCCTAACACTGAGTAAATCTCAACATGAAAGAAATAAAATAAATGGAAGACCGAAGATCTTGAGCATGCTATGAAAGTAGAAGGAGAATTATCACTGTTAAAACCAAATGGAAAAAGAACTTGGATACCAAACCCCACAAATCAAAACTGAGCAATTAAAGGAAATTCCCACAATATCAGAACATTGAAATGACAACGAGGGTAGAACTACCACCAGTTCATATGATGGAGCAGTCCTTATATTATAGAGATACGAAGGAGAGTTGCCTTCATATCTCTATAATGAATCTTGTTATTGATTGAGTCTTCCTTCTTGTGGCATTGAATCTTACTGGTGGGTGGTGAACTAACAGGAAAATCATGTTGTAGTTGAGTCTATGATTTGGTTGAGAGTGACACTCCCTTCTTCAATTCCAAGTAAAGTTTAAGCAATTCAGATAAGTTTATTTTTCTCCCTGAAATGATTGATAGTGATGATATATATATATATATATAATATATATATTATATATATATATATATAATATATATATTATAATATATATATATATATATATATATATATAATCTTCAAAGTTTCATGAATGTTGTTATGATGGGTTGTTAAATGTGAGTGGATTGATGAGATTTGTGTAATTGTGCTTGGTCACTATTTGTAATTCTTACAAGAATGACCTTGTGATTGAGAAATAATTCTTTAATAATGTTCACTTGTAATATAATTTATGGAGGTGGAGGTTTTATGTAATAATATTACATAGTAGAGAGGCTAGAGGACCTCAGTGGGTCTCATCCCGACATGTTGGGTCTACACATATATTTAGGAAAGAACCTTTAATATGTGAACAAGGATAAACTATCCAAGTCAACTAAGACAATTGTTATGGGATTAAAATATTGTGTAAATACTAATTCTTATTACAAAAGTAAAAGCCTTAATTTTAATGTGAAGACTAAGAGGAAGGAGTCTTCAAGGAGTCTTCACATGACATCTAATATAAGGTTTTAGAAAGTTTACTTAAGAACCTATGAATTGATGGATAAGTCTATTAAAAGGTTTGATTGGGCTTGTATGGCCTTTAAGATGAATGTAAATGTTAATACCTCGGGGATACTTATAGTTTAGCTGTTGGATCCTAGCCCTGTATGTGGCAAAGGAATACTTGAACAATGTTATTAACTTAATGAGAATTTTATCAAGTTCTTGTTTGTTTGGAGATCGTAACGAATCATGATTTTCATGCTAATTTTGAAAAATGGTGATGCAATATCCCTTTTCCATTCTAGAGTTAAAATTCCAATGTTTTTTAACCATAGCATAAAATACCAAATATCATGATTTTGAAAAACATCAAAAACCACCATGAAAGACAAAAGCGGTGATGCAACATCACATCTTTTTCTCGGGGGTCTTAAAATTAAAACATTTTTCAATCATGACATTAAAAATCAATTATCATAAATATGAAAGATATGAAAAACCACCCCAAAAGGACAAAATGGTGATGCAAAATTACCACTTTTTTTGGGGGGGACAGGGTGGTGAGTTTAAATTCCAAAATTTTTCAATCATGGCGTTAAATATAAAAATCATTACTACGAAAGGCATAAAAAACACACTGAAATGCAAACATTTTCCAACCACGACATTAAAGACCAAATATCCTGACTATGAGAAACCCTAAAATTCGGCATATAAAATTATTTTTTTAATCGTTTTTTTTTTTTAATTATCTAACTTTTATTTTATTTTATTTTATGTTTGGGGTTAAAATTACGAATTAATTGACATCATGACCTTGACCATGGTACCATAAAAAATTAAAAGCATAAAGTCGACTATAACTAGGACAACCACATTAGTAAATGTTGTTGATATATGCTAACCAATGTAATTTTCATATGGCAATTAATCTATAAGAGGTGGAAAATGATGTTGATTGACATATATCGACTACATTTATTAATGTGGTTTTACTAGTTGATGGTCCACATGCATGAGGATTATTCATAAACCATGGTTAACTATGATTGATTATGGATAAAAATGTTAAAGTCATGATTAAGGAGGGTTTATTATGGTCAATATAGAGTTGATTATGGATGACCATTTTCGTCTACAAATAAATCATGGTTCACTATGGTTGGCTATATTACCCATTCTTGATGATGTTGACCATTGGTGAACATGATTTGACTAATTTAACCAAAGTTGACCATAATTTTCTATCACAAATTATGATTGTCCATGTTGAGAATGGACGACCACGGTTGACCATGTTCGACCATGGTGACCTTGGTTGAGCATGTTTGACCATTCTAACCATGGCTGACCATTTTTTCCATGTTGAACATGGATTGACTATGGTCAAGAAGAGATAATCATTAATTGTCATGGTTTATCATCATTGACCATCATTTATTATGGTTATCCATGGCTAACTAGTGTTGATGGTTTCTATGGTTGCATTGTGAGTAGAGTCAACTATGGTTAACCATGATCTATAGGCTACCATAGTTGACCATGGTCAACCTTAGTCAACCATGGTGACTATAGCTAACTATGGTTGACCACATTGACTATGGTTGGTAATGATCGACTATGGTTGACTGTGGTTACTATGGTTTATCGAATATGACCATACTTGCTCATGTTTGACTGAAGTTGATAATGGTTCACTATGGTTGACTATATGGTGATAGTGGTTGATTGAATATGATTGTGCTTACTAATGGTCAACTGAGGTTTGACCATTTTTTTCTTGTGAAAATCATACACTCATTTGTATGCACTAGAAGACACTCAAAATTAGTGATCAACATACAAAGGCTACATTTTAAGCTGAAAGCACCATGAAGACCAAAAATTAAAAAAATTCCTAAGGTTCAAGTTACAAAATTGAATTGTGCGGGTGCATCATTACTAGAAATTAACAACTGATCTGAAATTGATTTCTAGTTAATGTTATGCTCATATCATTTATAGATATAAAATTTTCTTTGCTTTGGTTTGCTTATCCATAGAGAGTTTATCCATGAGCATGTGATTGTCAATTCATCTAACTTGGTGAAATTTAGTGTTTTGCATGAACTTAAAAGCATGGATTTAAATTGCTGAACAGAAGCATATAAAAACACAACAAGCATAAATAACAGAGCTCAATACACAATTTTTTGTTGAAGGAGTTCACCCCTCTTGGGCTACATCTCCTTGGTCCAGCTTCATAGTGTGGGCCTTTGTATTATCTTCAATAGTACTCAAATTTATGTTACATGCATCCAATTCCCTTCGTAACTATTCCAATGAGTTTAAAACATTAAATTCTATCAAAAATGACTATTTGTTTACTCAATTTGGTTACCAGCTACTTTGGGAATGGCCTCCAACACCTGGTGGCCCTAGGCTTCAAAAACCTTCAAGTGAACAAAAACACCTGTATTTGACCTCTTCTGTTGAAAAGTGTGCAACAAGAAATGCTTGTTGAGAATGCAACAAGATGATGGAGCTTAGTGAAAAGAGTCGCCTTCACTAAGTGGGCCCGCATGTTATTTTTGGCGCAAGTCTATTTTTAGACTATGTCTATTTTTAGACATATGGATCATGTCTATGGATTGTAGGTTTCTGTTTATGGATGATTGATCAAGTTGGAAAAATAGATGGACTTCTATTTTTAGACCACAACAGAGTGACACCATAGTGGAGTGACTGCTCAGTCTAAATATAGAACAGTCAAATATTATTAGCTCATAATAATATTTAGACTATAAACTTTGTCTTATTCTCTTGGAGCACTTCAGGATGAGCTACGGATGTGGTACATGCAGATCCCAGAAGGAAATACGTGGTTACCTATGGGATGACTATTATTTGCATGCAGGACTTCAGTTAGAACTCAAGTGAGTTGAGTTTAGTGGACTAGAGGTGCAGTTGATGGAGTTGTGTTCAGTTTAGCTTTGTTAAACAGGTTGTATTTAGTCTAACTGGAAAATAGACTAGAGATGAGTTGGGTGAATTAGTTATTAATTAATTCACAAGTTATTAACTCATAATACAACTAATGAATACATCAGTTAACTCAGTTGCATGTCAGTGCATGTTCAGTTCAGCAGGGACAGGTGTAAGAGAATCAGATTGCTATCAGTTGTGACTATAGTTGTG
>APFE030955931.1:0-20325 GCA_000404065.3 Pinus taeda | reverse complement strand
AATACCTTCCGTATGTAACCCATACTTCATTATGCCAAGGTGGATGCCGTGATCTATTGGGTTGAATTGACGGATAAAGAAAGATTTGTAGATGCCTTAATTCTTTTGTTTTAACCTTTTAATCGTAGACAGGGTCTGGTTGCCTAGTTTCTATTCAACCAAACGCTATGACTGCCTCCAATGCTTAAGAAAGGCCAGGTCACACCATTGTCAATCTGAAGGGACAACTTCGATTCAAAAGAATCAGGCATTCAGAGGGGATATATGATGCAATTTCTATTGTTTGGTAGCCTATAAAGTTGCAGGAAATGATGATAATTTGTGTTGCAGTGGTTGGTCTGCAGAATAATCCTTTGTACATACAAAAATTCAAAACTAATGGTTGGTTGTCTTTTAGCTGCGGAATGCAGCCCTGTTCCACAGTTAACCGGCAATTTCGCAGCCATTTTTCTACTTTTGTAGGTTACAGGTGTCGAGAGACGAAACGAGCCACATGGGTAGCTGGGAAAATGTAGTTCATGGATGGTGTCTTATCCATTTGATCCAAGTCGATAAAAAAGACTCCAGTCAAAGGGAAGTCAAGGTGTGTGTTATCACTAAGTTGCCACACTAAGTCGTCGCATGTCAAGAAAAAAACAATTTTGAATCAATGAAATGAATAAGTTATTTGCTCACTTTTCTGAAGGTATTGATTAATTTTGGATTCATGATGAAACATGAATAACTAAATTTATGTTTAATATTTTTAGCTACAGAAACTATATTCCAATTCCGCAGTTGTTCTCCAATTCCGCAGTTGTTCTAATTCCGTAGCTAAACATCGATTTGCAGTTAAAAAACCTCATTGTTCAAATTAGTCTAATTTTCTCATACAAAATCATATTTTGATGATTTAAATGTCATTGGAAAGATCTTGACAAGGTATACACAATGAGAAATCCATCATCAGAGTTTGAAACAGTAAATAATGAAATAAATTGCTGAAAAGGTACAACAGTTAACTTGAGGTACTAATTCCAAAGCAGGTATAAATTATTTTGATTTTGCTTTGAGAACTTGTTTCATTAATACAAATTCTTAGTTTTGTGTGTAAATATCATAACTAGAGAGATTGATCACCTTTCTCCTTTGATAATCTTACATTCCATTGTAGAAGAAGTATTAGTTTTTTTGTAGGTTCCAGGAGGAAGGACAAATGACTACAAGTGAATAGTGTCTCTCTTAAGAGACCAATTTGTTTCATAGAAGGATGATTAGTAACAAAGAGGAAATATGCTATTGCAAAATCAGATCCAAACACTTGCAAAACTTTCAGATACTATTGTTTCTATCACATCCATACTTCATAATAAACCATTCACCTCATTTCCCTTCATATTTTCCATTTACATTCACATACACTTTCCATTACTTTTTTTTCTCCACTCATAACCCACAAATAAAAGCAAGAGACTCATTTACATGCTTATTGCCCATTGCCATTTCTACTCTTCACTGACATCTTCCATTTTTATCTTCCCTTTCCTATCATTTTCATTTCGAAAATAAGCCCTGCTTCAATGCAAATTATTGAGTCTATAGTCTTTTGAGTCTAAGTTCCTTGCAAAAACACCTTGACGCTTGCATGTCTTAATGGCAAGTCCTGCTGCCGACAAACAATGGGAATTCATTAATGTCCCTTGTTCATCGGATCTTCTAGGTGACTCGACATTGGCAAATGTATTCGTACCTAGCAAGATGTGTTTGGGCATCTTGATTCTCATTGTCATCAATGGTGAGAGTTCTCGTGTTGACTAGTGGCATCCATTAATGGCCACTAAGTCAACAATTTCCTGCTATGTTCGACATCAGAACATCTCTTCACATAGTAGGAATTATGCCAATTAGTTTTGAAAACGTGAAAACTATTATTTTCAGCATTTTGGAGCAGATTTAGCAAGTTTTAATAGAAGCAATAAAAAGTCATCTTGACACTTTTATCCATGACTCTTTTTATCCAACCACTTGAAGAACATTATGATCAGAATTTTGAAGCCACCACACATACAACTCATCCATTTCAAATGGTAAGTTAAGGTACATCATTTTCTAACTTTTCACCATAGAATTCCATAAAAAGCTAGAATGATAATTGTTGGAAAAACATTTATCTTCCTCATCTCATAAAATTGCCAATATCGTCAGTTGGGGGGGGGAATATATTCATGTACATAAATTTCCATGTTCATATCATATTCAGAAGACCACATACTTCCAAAATATATTAACTATTACATTGTTATTATGAGCATACAATGGCTTTTTCAAAAGTGCTTAAAGGATAATTGGATACAAACACAATCATGGTTGTCACACAAGAACAAATCATGATGCGATCCAATAAAGATATACTTTGCAACAAAAATCAAATTATCATTATGCAAAGTTCAAAGATCAAAATAAAACACAAAAACAAAATATGGTTGTGACACAAGAATCAACCATGTTGCAATTCAAGTAAAACACTTTGCAGAAGTATGAAGTTATCAAATGATACCATGCAAAGTTAAGCCAAAGCTCAAGGATCAAAAGAATTAATGTAATATATATTGCATGAGGACATGCAATAGCTTCAGTTGGGGGTATGTTGGGTCTTGAAATTGTCATTCATTTCCATTACACTTTCACTAGTATGTCCATTATATCACCTCCATTTCACTACCATGTCACTACATTCATCTCACTTTCATTATCATTGGGTCACATTTATGTTTTTCCGAACTTTGTTAATTCTTAGCCTTTTTAAGTGAATTTGTGGTTAAAAATTAGAAAATAATGTGCATATGCTTATACCTAACAAGTGGGTTGAGATTGTTGACATGTGCAGGTCAAAAGGAGGCTTCTATAAGACTTTTATGTGGCACCCTAAGGCCAAATTCGAATTTGAGTGGAGAGGATCATGGGATCATGAGGATATGTGTCATATCTCCTATTTGTATTGAAACTCTAAGAAGACATGTGTCTTATCATTTCCTATTTTGATTAGGACTCTAGAGGTAGAGGGAGAGATTCATGGACTCTCATTAATGAGATGACTTCTCATTTTTTTGTATAAATAGGAGATCTCTCTCCTTCATTTGTTAGCTTTTTAGTCTTATCTTTTGTAGCTTGGAGCTTGTAGTTTTTCCTTGATGGTTTTGGAAAGCTTTGGAGATCTTTGTTGTACTTTGTATTTTTGAAGAATTTGAATAAAGCTTTGATGTTCTCAACATGGAAGGAGATGTGAAGTAGATGTCATGGAGCATATTAGAATGTAAGGTAGAGTAGATTTTGTTCTATAGTTTTGCTTTGATTTCATTCAAGTATGTCATTTTATTGCTTTCATGTTTGATAGTTTAGATTTTCTATTCATGCAATTTTAGTTCATGCAAGTGCGTTCAACCGGTTGATTGTAGATTTATATAACTATGTAATCTATGCTTAACAAAATAGTCCAAGGAAGTATTTCCCAATTGGTGATTAGAGCATTAGAGTACACAGTAGATTAGTTTTTCTTTACATGTTTCTTGTATTTGCTTATTAGATTAGTCACTCATTACATAAATGGACATTTCCGGAGCCTTTAGCTGATGGTTTATTCTCGGACTAATTAACGAAATATTGAGTTTATGAATGAGATTTCTTGTTGTTTAATGCCTTTTCCTTCTTAGTGTAGTCACTCATGATATAAACAAATATTTCTGGAGCCTTTAGCTGATGGTTTATTATCAGACTAATTGGCGAAATATTGAGTTTATGAATGAGATTTTTTTGTTGTTCAGTGCATTTTCTTTCTTAATATAGTCACTCATGTTATAAGAAAATATTTCCGGAGCCTTTAGTTGATGAATTCAAGCTATTTGGCGAAGTGTCATGTTTATAAATGAGTTTACTTGTTGTTCATTAGTGTAGAGTTAGATAGTTTAATGTCATTCTCTCATGCTATAAGCTAATATTTATGGAGCCTTTAGTTGATGATTGATTTTCAAGCTAATTGGCGAAGTGTTATGTTTATGTATGAGATTACTGGTTGATCATTAGTTTAAAATCAGTTGCAAGTTTTATATTTGCCTTTAGTTTAATTGTAGTAGTTTTATTTTTGCTTTCTTGGATTTCATTTAGCTGTTATCATTTTTGCTTTCATTTCATAGACATTTTTCCGGCTTAGATTAATCTAACTATTCAAAGTTTTGATTTTTTTCATTTTCTCCTTTCTTTAGAAATTAGATTCTAACATTAGAAGTCATTAGATTTAATTGTCCATTAACATTTAGAGATTTCACCTAGAAGCATAGATTTTCTTTCTTAGATTAATTTCCTTAAGCATAAGAAACAAAACCCCCCAAAACAACATAAACTATAAAACAACGAAGTAAGAAAATGGTTAACTAAGCACATATGGTGCACCACACTTCATCAGTTTACGATACCCGGATTGATAATTTATGTAGAGAAATTTAGGACGTTAAATTGACTAGACAAGCATGATAATTCTATTGTATCTTGTGATTTATTTTATTTTCAAATAATATTTGTTAAATAGAGGCGTGAGGAATGCACCTCAGTTTTTTTTAAAATGTTTTTTCTTTATTAAGTTTACTATTAAATAGAAGTGTGAGGGAATGCACCTCATTTTTTAAATGTTCATTCTTAATAAGTTGGAAAAATATACGTTCGTTCTATTTTTAAATGATTTGTTTTGGAGTGAAAAGATATTGCAAAGACTTAGCTTTTATTTGAACATATTTTTTATTATCAGTAAGATATATGAATGTGTTCTAATATCAACTTAATAGTAGTGAGTTCATTCTAGCGTAAAGATTCTTAATTCCAATGTAAACTATATAAATATTATGTGACAGTCCTCTGCAAGCAATGCAGAAATTCTACTGCATCAATCATGGTTCACAACTACTTATGTTTATTTTCTCTAAGTTGGAAATTTATTTAGAATCCGTTAGAACTATTTTATTCATCATCAACTAACTATTATTACAGGATCAATGGCAGAATATATTATTGTAATTCTAGGGAGCTTCTTCTGATAGCAGAACTAACAATATAGTTTATCATCAACTAACTATCATTACAGGAACAATGGCAGAAGCTATGAGTTTCTTCTGATGTCATTGTCCTATGATAGGCCTTTGCAAACAATGTAGAATACTGCCATATGACTCCAGATTTTTCATTTCTTATTATGTTTATTTTCTATACTTTGGAAAGTTTTGTTAATTTTTTTAAGATAGGGTTAGAATCAGTTGGAACTATGTTAACAATACACTCACTATTATTGCAGGCACTATGGCAAAAAACTAACTATTATTGCAAGAACTATGGCAGAAAACTAACTACTATTGCAGTCACAATGGCAGACTATTATTATTACTACCAAGGAATGTTGTCTACAGATTTTCTTTGGTAAAGGCTAGATTTCTTTGATAAATGTGTTTTTTTTAAACCACCTCTTCACTAATACCATTTCGATGTTTGTATCAGCTTTACTAATGAATTGAAGATCCTATTATTGTTTAAATTTTGTTGATCAATAGGACCTACGTTGTTTGCGAATTCCTTATCAGCAGCATAGGTAGACATTGGGGCATGCTATCATTGAATTTAAGATTTCAAGCAATTGGTGGCTAATATATCATGTTGTTGATATAAAAAACAATGGTTTTAAATGTGGACATAATCCTTTTTTATTTCTCTGGGATTATGTTTAAATCAAGCTTTGTGCAGATAGTCATAGTTATCTTCTATACATACACGCATTGGAAACATGAATCTATCATTTGGCTATGAATCTGAATTAGTAGAGAGGTGCAAAATAGATTTCTACGAAAGGTGACCAACTTCAAAAGAGTTTACATCACAGTTACCAAGTTCGACCGTACTGGGAGAAAAAATTCACAAATTCGTCGATTTGGTTCGGTTCGATACGGTGAATAATTCGCCCAATTCGAATTCAGTACGATCTCCACTGGAGAGCTTGGTCTATTCGTCCACTTTCTCATAGCCTCTTGTACATTTCATTCTTTGCACATATTATATAAGATATACCTGAGTATATAAGGCAGTGACGAAAGGTTTCAATGGCATGTTATTTGCATCATCACCAACAATATGATGAAGAATCCACTAAAGAATGGCATGGAAGGAACTAAATAGCCCAGAACTCATAGGGACAAATAGGCAGTTGGTATCAAGCAAATATTTTCCATAAGCTTTTTTGAAGTGGTTTTGGGTAAACGAATAGAGGTATTCAATATATTCAATATTTTTATAAGGTTTTTTGAAGTGGTTTTGGGTAAACGAATAGATGTATTCAATATATTCAATATTTTTATAGACTTAAGAAACCAAGGAGCTATCATTTATATGGCAGGTATACCGAATGCAATGCATCCTTGTTATAAGTAGAGACTCAAAGCATCCACGTGATACAAAAAATGAGGCTTAGTTAATGTTGTTCAACTTTTTCTTAATGCAGGTTTCAATCTGGCCTTTTCTTTCAAAGGAATAGTCGGAGTAATGTGGGGCTCAACGCGATTAGGAGAAGATATTCACTATTTATAGGGTTGAGTTTGTTGTTAATATTAGAGAAAGGTATGCCTTTTTTCTTGGGGTGTTGTTAATCTATGGAATGGAGAGTTACATTTATTTAGATTAATATTTAAAGTTAAGAATTTAAATTAAGTTTTGATTATAAGATGAAAAAAAATGATTTCGTGAACTTCTTGTGATTTTTTTATTATATTATGGTTGAAACTATTTACTATAGAGGGTTTATTTTTTGTTTTCATATATTCAATTGCTAATTCAAAATGAGGATGAATGGTTTAAGGGATTTTTATAACTAACGAATTGGCTTATTAAAAAAATTTGTTTTGTTTTGCTGTGTTTTTGTTTTTGTTTTGTTTTGTTTTTGTTTGTTTTTTTTTTTTTTTAATGGTAGTAAGTCATTACTTATAATATTTTTAATTAAGCTGAATTTTTTTTTATGTTGAGGCTTTGTCTCATGATATTGTTTATAGATTCGTTGACCTCCACATTATATAGATTCATTAGCCTCCACGATTATATTTCTAGATTAACTTTCTCCTCGCTTGGCCGGTGAAAACATTGCTCCTTCCTGTGATCCTTTCCCACCGATGCCTTCCTCTGATCCTTCCCTGTCATTGCTCGCCTCCGAAAAGTACTTGAATTTGGGGAGTTTGACGCCAGTCAAGTTGTCTTTCTTGGCCTTGACCCTGATCGTGGCTAAGTCCATGTTCTCCCTCATGATGTGCTTGATATTTTCCCCTGCAATGTAAAGAGTATCCACCAGCACACCGTAGATGAATGACGCAAATCCATCCAGAAATTGGTAGCAACAATTGCCAAGCTATGGCCCTGAGAATCTGATGGCACCAAGGTGGTGTTCCGTAACTGTAAGGCATCATTCTGGTTTTGATGCTATCTGACTCGGTATCCTTTTCATAACCGTACAACTTACCAAATACAAAAATTGAAGGTTTTAAGGTTGAAGGGAGTGTTGATAGAAGCACTTTGGTTGGAGTAGATGGCGTAACTATCGCCTTGGAAAGTAGGATCCCCTTGCATTTCATTTGAATATATTGTAACAATTTTCTAATACAGAGATGCTTCAGGTATAAAGAGAAGTCAAATCTGAAGTAATAGAAGGTTCTGAAATCCTCCAGTGCATGATCTCAGATTTCTCTGTCATCGATGAAGGAAGCTCGACCAAAAGCACATCAGAATTATCACTTTCGAGCGTTCTGAGGATATGTTGATTTTGGTCATTAGCATTGCCAGATGGAATTAGATGTACATGGGGAGTGTTCCCTACAACAATGATTCAGTAACTATTTGTTGAAGGGACATGTAGCATGAGATTGTAGCGTTGAACATTAGATGCAAGCTTTGACTGTGGTAGTGGATTTTGGACTTCCTGTGAAGGAGGTGAATATTGGTACTACATTTGAGGGTGGAGGTGTGATCCTCTGAATTCCCTTGTTGATTGATATAGGCCTCATATCCTCTTATTTGTTGCTTGAGAATATGTGCATATGAGTATATGTGGTTATTTTAAATATCGTAATGAGTTGTGTTATAAAGCTCCAGTATGCGGTATGGTTATTATCTAGTACTGTTGTCATGATGTTTCACTTTTGAGAAGGACATTCATTGTAAATACTACAACTAGCTATGTTATAAAGCTCCACAAGCAGTATGTTTTGTTTTAGCAATTTCTTTGAGGTCTTGGTGTGGTCTAACACAGAGGATGGTGTTCCCCAAGGGGGAGGGTTTTGTAACAACCCTGGTGAATATTCCATGTAATAAAAGTTAATAAAGGCAAAATAAGATCACAAGTAAGGGACACTTATTCCAAACTAAATGCTGGAAAAAAATATCCTAGTGGGCATCACTAGATGTGTGTTTTTGGCTAAGAAAAATTGGCAAAGGCTAAGACAAAGGTGTTAAAAGGCATTTTGGCTCATTTATTTATGAAACAAAGGAAATTTGGAGAAAGGTAAGGTAAAAGGTCACAGGTTGCATGTGAGGAGGAAATTGAAGGAAAATAATGGAAAATGAAGAAAATAGAGGTCTCATTAATAAAATGGATTTTGAGAATCAATGGGTAGGCTTTGTCAGTGTTAAGCTCTTGGTTAGTTCAAGTTTGGAGTTCTCTCATTATTCTCTCTCTCTCTTACTCTTGGTCACTTAGATTTTTCTTGGAGCACTCTAGCTTTGGATTAATGAAGGAAAAGAAAGCAAACAGAAAGGAAGGAAAGCAAGGAACAAGGAAGAAGAGAAGGATCAGGAAGCTTCAGCAGGTATACTTGTAGGTAACATATTGCATGTGTGATTTCCTAGCTGGTTTGGACATGCATGACTTTGCATGTTGGTGTATGGTTATCTTGTTGTCAGTGGCATGATTTTGTCAAGTTATGACAATGGTTTTCAGCCTAGCCTTGCATTTTTCTGGATGCCATGGTGTTGGGATGTTTATTTCGGTTTTGAGCTTTGGTTTTCCGGATGTATTTCGGAACCTGGGGTGGAGGTGGTCTCAAGTTTCATTCCCAAAGGCCTAGGAATCTCTTGACTAGTTTTGGAGGGATACACGATAAAGCCTGAGGGATAAATCTCTGTTGAGGGCCTAGTGATCCGAGTTTGGATTGCAGTAAAGCCTGAGAGATTGGTGTCGGTTTGGGGCCTAGCGATCCAAGATTGGATTGTGGTAAAGCCTGAGAGACAAGGAGATGGAAAATTCCTCAAGTATAGTGACAGATTTCAGATGGTATTCCAGGTTCGGTTCGATTGTGATAAGAGCACTGGTTTTGGTGTGATCACTGTTTGATGAGGGTGAAGGTGGTTTAACCTCTGGATTCCCTTGGTTGTTCTTGGATTGGTTGTTCTTTGAGATCCCACATTCATGCTTGGAATATGGCACAGGGGTGACTGGCTAAAAGAAATATTTGGTTCAACCATGTCTACATTCGGGTGGTACATGGAAGTCCCAGACCTGGTCAGATTTTCCTGTGATTAATGTAAGCTAAGTTCTCTTAATTTTTCACCTATTAATATGTGGATTTGATGGTTTTCATATCTCTGATATTTACATGGTTTAATGTTGGTTATATGCATGGTTATATGACTGGTTCATGTCATGGATATCTCATGTTTTTACCTGTAAATGAATGGATAAGGTATCTATGGCCTAATAGATGATAATGCAGCAAATAACATGAGGGAACAATGTTTTATGGTGAACCTCAGATAAGTATGAGTCCCCTATGCTCAAATCTATTATTTACACTTGTAGGTCGCATATTCACTAAGTGTTTGACAAAATGTCTGTCATCGTTAGGCTTGGTTAGGTCAAGCCCTTGATCAAGTTTTGTGTTAGAGGCTTTGCCTTGGTTTCATTTATTGTCTTGGAAAGTCTCATCAATTTCTAGGCATTGGTTTGGAAACTAACCTTGAAAAGTGGTTTAAATCTCGCAGTCTCTAGCACAAAACTAGCTGAAAAAGACTATAGTCTCTCCCTTGCAGGCACTGTGGGAGTGACTATAGGTTTCCAGTCACATGAATGCCTTGTCACAAGAGCGACTATGGGTTGAATTCATTGAAATGATAGGTTAACTCAGGGGTTCGGCACCTGGAGTGGTGGATTAGCTCCTAGGGGTCCTGAAGCACCTGAGGGAGGTTTGTAAGGTCTTGTTTTGATGACTCCATTTCCTTAAGCTTACCTAGGAGGTTGAGTCTTATCATAGTGGAATCTTGTTGCATATTTATTCTGACTGGTCGGTAGCTTGAGTAAATGTGGGAGGAGGGTGTTACATAGTACAATTGCTAGGTCAATATGATTTCAACTTGCAAGTGAATAACCTATCTCTATTCTCACTAAGAAGCTTTGACCCAAACTTAGTCAATTTTTGTCTTTGCTTTAGCCCCTATTTCCTTTCACAATTCCTGAGGAAATTGGGCCCCTATTATTTAGGAATTTCCTCCAAAATTATTGTGCAATTCCGAAGGTTGATCATATGACTGCATACAACACGTGTACAATCAAGACTAGTTTGTAACTGAGGTTACACTACCTTGAAATCTCCACCACAGCTAGGGAACTTGAATTATCTGCATGCACTAGTTATTTTGTGTTGATTTATCAGTTAACTGGGTAACCACTGAGTTATACTAAAGTCCCACTACACAATTGAACTTCCACTAGTTCCTCCAATAGTTAGAACTAGTTTAACTGAAAACAACTTGAAATCACTGACCTTGATTACTACAAATTAGAAACCACACATGCTTAATTGAACTCCAACTCCTCTAACTTGAATTTACTCAGTAAACTGAGTGACACAATCCATGTCACACAAGTTAACTACATCCAAGTTGTACACTGATGTAGAAATTTGAATTTTCTCAATTTTACCAAGGAAAAATCAAATTGAGACTTTCTTGTTGCATTTTTCAACAATGACATGGAACATGGAGGACACAGAAATATGTGTCCGACAGGAGACATGGTGAACCTAGAAATATTACATGAAGGACACATTGCAAGTGTCACCATGTCTCTTATTGGACACTCATATTTCTATGTCTTGTCTCAGCCTGTCATGTGACTTTAGGGCATAGGTAAACATTATGCACCTCACAACAATGCAATAAATGTTGTATAGTTCATGATATGCATCATTGGACGTAAAGGTTTTTAGATCTAATGATATATTTTTTAACTTTTACACAATTTATCTCATTGTCATAAGGTGCATATTGTTTTCGTGTTTGTGTGTGTGTGTGTTCTCAATCAGGTCTAACTCACATGGCTGGCAAGAATGAATGTGCAAGACTTATGTTACAAACTAAAAGTTGTATACATGAGTGAAAAATCATTAAGGAAATTATGGAAAAATCATTACCACAAATATTAACCTATCATAAATCAAATAACTTGTGTTTTTATAATTAATCAATATTCATTTGAAATGCACTTGTTGACACCTAAGCTTTAGGATTAGGAAAATCCATGTAAATATTGTAAATATAAAAATAAAAGAAATTGGAAGATGAAGAGACATTGGGAGATGAAATCCAATAGCCTCAGTCTCCTTGTATATATCCATACTTTATCTTAATGCAAAAACACAAATTGATTCGCGGATTTATCCTCCTCGCTTGAAATGGTATCAAAGCTAGCCCCCAAAATTAGTTTTTTTCCCTACTAATTCCCATCTACAATTTATTGCAACTCTACGATCTACCATTTTTGCCATTTCTCTACGTACTATTTTTTTTAAAGTTCACTACCTCTCTTCCTACCTAGTGATATTTATTTGCATACTATCACTCTTTTGGAGTCTAGTGACCAATACCTACTGCTCTCCCTTCAGCTTTGTCCTGTCCGAACTGGTTCCTACTACGACCAAGACTACTAACAGTGCCACCAAGAACGCTAGTGTGGTGTGTATGTTGGACTATGACCGAACTATGGTTGTTGCGCTGAACTTTGTGTTGCGTTCTCTTGTGTGTGTTATAGCATTATTTGTTGCATGGTAAATATTATGATGTTGCGTGCACTGAAATGTATGTTGACTCTCTTTTTTATGAAGACGGAATGGTATTTTAAATGGTGGATAATCATTACATCAATGGGGTGATATATACATATACCAAGGGCCATGAAGTTATTTTTTTTTTTAAAGATCGTGATGTATGGTATAATGGATTTTAAAAAAAAAAAGTCTATGGCATACATAGATAAGTAAGTAATGAATGCATTATGGTTCATGGAAACGTAAATTATCAAACGAATATTTTAAATGAGCACATGTTGCGATGTGATGACATATAAATTTGTTGAGTGATTTTTAAAGAGGTATATATATCGTATGGAATGAATATATATATAAAGTAGTGATATATTATGGTGGTGTGATTATTCATATGCATAGCAAGAGTGAAGTTTTTTTGTTTTGCTTTTCTTTTTTTTTTATTATTATTTAGATTAGATAGATTTTTTTGAGAATGTACTCACTTATCTCTATAGTTGGAGTGGTTCTCTTTGAAAAAGAGAACTGCCATGAGTGGTCCAAGAAAATCAATAACACCTTGATTTTCAATGAGTTGTGGAAAGGAGTTTGTGAAGGAGAAGGAGACAATGCACCTGAAGAGCCCACTTCAGACAAGGAACTTTCCATTTGGGAAAACAAGAATAGCAAGGCCTGTGCTTTGATTGTAGCATCAGTAAAAGAAGAGGTGAGTCGTCATATTTCACCATTTTCAAATGCTTTTGAAGCTTTAAATAAGATGAAGGAATTATATGACTCACTCTTTGAGCTTGAAGTTGTTCAATTGATTATCAAGTTATTCAATCTTGAGTTAAAATTTGATGACGCTCTTACCTTAGTATCAGAAATAAGATCCATTATGCATGACATAAAATCCACTGGTGTTGAAATAGATGTTCCTCTCACTTCTTATGTCAAGGCACTATATCCCACTTATTCACATTATCTTGAGTCAATGCAAGAAAGTGGCAAACTTAAAGAGATTTCCTTTGACTCCCTTGAGAAGAAGTTTGTTGAAAGAGAGAAGGCTTTTGGAAAGAATACAACTTCTCGGTATTCTAATGACGTTGTGTGCCTTGCATAGAAAGAGAAGAATAATTCACGTGATTCTTCTAGAGGAAGAGGTGGTTGAACAGAAAGAGGAAGGAAGAATTTTATAGGCAGGGGTGTTAGAAATTTCCAAGGAGAAAGGTTTGATCTTCATTGTATATGAAACAATAGAAATGGACATAATGCTTCCACATGTAAGCCACCTTGGGAGAAAATCGAGCAAGAAATAAATGAAGGAAAAGGTAAAACACTTGGTAAAGGGAAGGGAAAAACACTTGAATCCACTCATTATATTGTGGCACATAGAAATATTGGATTAACTGAAGACTTAATGAATGCTTCACTTTCTTCATGGAAAAATGCTTGGTTGTTTGATTCAAGAGCAACTTGCCACATGAATTTAAGAAGAGATTTATTTGAAGAATTCATTGACAATGTTGATGGAGTAGTCTACTTTGTATAAAAGTCAAAATTCAAGCCATTAGGGCTTGGCACCATCGGGCTCAAACTGCTTGGTATTCTAGAATTTCTTCTACATTATGTTCTATACCTCCCATAGTTGAGGAGAAACTTGTTGTATTTGCTCCACATCTATTAGCAAGGACACTCCATTCATATATTTGGTGGCAAGGTTGAGGTAATAAAAGCATCAGATCACTCACTTGTCATGACTAGGATAGAGTATGAAAGACTATTGAAGTTGCAAGAAACCTCTGCTCATGCACAAAACTTTTCATATAATTCTCACTATGATGAAGGTACACTTCTATCAAGTCTTTTATGGCATGCTAGATTTGGACACTTGAACTATGACAACCTTCGTTTGCTGAAGAAAATGGTGTCACTGGTTTGCCTACAAATCCTGGGAAACTTAAGCAATGTCATGCTTGTATCTTAGGAAAACAAAGCAGAAATCGTTTCGTGATTCTCATTATAGAGCACATAGAAAACTTAAACTTATTCATTATGATTTATGTGACCCAATGCATGTTCCTTCTGCAAATGGTAATAAATATATGATGAAATTTATTGATGACTACACCAAAATGTGTTGGGTTTTTTTTATTGAAGAACAATTCTAAGATTTTGAAACACTTAAGAGCTTTCATGCATGCATTGAAAATAATGCACAAACTCACATTAGCTCTATTCATATTGATAATCGAAAAGAATATACTTCAAATGAATTTGAAAAATATCTTCGTAGACATGGCATCAAACAGGAAACAACCGTGCCTTATAATCCCCAACAGAATGGAGTAGCTAAAAGAATGGACAGGACAATATTAAATATAGCTGATCAATGATGTTTTCAAAAATGTTAAGATGATTTTTTGGGTTGATGTAGTTCTATGTGTTGTGTATATAAAGTATAGGTGCACATCGCATGCTATAAAAAAACAAGACTCCCTATGAAACATCGTATGTCCACATTTCTTTGGTGAGGAATCTCAGGGTTTTTTGTTCCACCTGTTATTCCTTAATATCGAAGAACAGATAAATAAACTCAGTGAGAAAAGTCACAAATGTACCTTCTTGGGGTACTCAGATATCTCCAAAGCATATTGTCTCTATGATGACGTTAATAAGAAGTTTATAATATCTATAAACGTCATCTTTATTAATCTTCTAAGACTAACAATGTTGTTGAGCGACATATTGATTGCTTGGATAGATTCAGACATGAAAATTATTTTCAAGAGTTTGATAATGAGATTCCACATCTTGAAGGGGGGAGCGCTATATTGGATCAATCTATGGAATCTCCTTCTAAATCACTCTCCCCCGCATCAAGCTCCAACCAGTAATCAAGAAGACACTTTAAGTGATGTGATTGAGATAATTGGGAGGCTAGAACTTGATTCAGCCCCATTTCAGTGGATTGAGCAACATGGGCCATCTCATAAAGGTCCTCCAAAATGGCTGACAAAGACACATGAAAGTGTTTGTCCTAATGAGGTTGGAAAGACAGGAGCAAGAATCTTTGCTAGAAAAAATGGAGGTGATGTAGACGATCCAGGTTCACCTGTTGATATGAATGTTTCTTATGATTGTGAACTAAATTTGTCTATATATTTTGAACCAACTTCCTTCAAACAAACCACTTCTCATGATGAATGGAAAGAAGCAATGTGAAATAATATGATGCTTTGATAAAGAATGGCACCTGGAAACTAGTTGATCCTCCATTAGGAACTAAACTAATTGGCTGCAAGCGGGTCTTAAAAAACAAGTATAAAGAAAATGGATCACCTAAAAAGCATAAAGTTAGGCTTGTGGAAAAATGTTTTGCACAGAAGGAAGGGGTTGATTATGATGATATCTTTTCCCCCACTACAAAATGGGTTATCATCTAGACACTCTTTGCCTTGGCATCTCAGAATCGTTGGAAATTCCATCAAATGGATGTAAAAAATGCTTAGGAAGGGGTTGATTATGAGGAGACATTTTCTCCCACTACAAAATGGGTTATCATCCAGACACTATTTTCCTTGGCATCTCAAAAGCGTTCGAAAGTCCATCAAATGGATGTAAAAACTGCTTTCTTGAATGGAGACCTAAAAGAGAATTTTTTATGTCCCAACCAAAAGGATTTGTTATGAAGGGTCAAGAACAAAAAATATGCAAGCTTGTAAAATCCTTGTATGGACTCAAGCAAGTACCGTGAGCCTAGTACGAAAAATTGATTGAGCATCTTCTAAAACTCAATTTCAAACATTATGATCTTAATGATGAAACATTGTTTGTCAAGAAAGTTGGCAAAACAATTGTGTATCTTGTGGTATATGTACATGATCTTCTAATGATATGGAACAATGAGAATTACATTGCATCCATAAATAAATAACTAAGGAAATGTTTTGAATTGACATATTTGGGTTATGTTCATTATTATCTTGGTATTGAAGTAACCCAACATCCAAAGTTTATATTCTTGTCTCAAAAGAAATACATTAGAGATTTGTTGAATAGGTTTGGCATGGATGAGTGCAATCCTTTAATACTCCAATGGAATAGAACTTAAAGCTCACATCCACTGAAGGAAAAGAATTTTAGGATGCAATGAAATATAGACAACTCGTAAGAAGTCTCAACTACCTGATTACTCCAGACTAGACATTTTATTTATTGTTGGAATCCTCTCTAGGGTCATTGGTCTGCCGCAAAAAGGGTTCTAAAGTACTCGAAGGGAACTCAAGACTATGGACTCAAGTACACATAGGTGGATAATGTCATCTTGATTGGATATTCTGATTTTGATTTTGATGGAGATAAGGAAACCAGAGTATCTAATTCAAGTTATGTTATGAGTCTTGGATCAGGAGTTGTCTCCTAGAGTTCATGCAAACAGTGAATTCCAGCAGATTCCACAACTAAGGCAGAATGTGTGGCAGCAAATGAAGCAACCAAGGGAATTGTGTGGCTTAGGAAAATTCTAGAAGATTTGCAGGAGAAACAAGAGCATTTGACTCCTCTTTTGATTGACAACACTTCTGTAATAAATTTGGCCAAGAACCCAAAGTTCCATGATTGAACCAAGCACATCAATACAAAGTATCATTTGATTCAACATAATGCTGAAGCCAAGACAATCCACCTATGACATTGTTCCACAAATGAGCAGATTGCAAACATCCCTTTAGATTAAGGGGGGCAATGTTGACACCTAATATTTGGGATTAGGAAAATCTATGTAAATATTTTAAATAGAAAAATAAAAGAAATTGGAAGATGAAAAGACATTGGGAGATGAAAAGACATTGGGAGATGAAACCCAATAGTCTTCTTCTCCTTGTATATATTCATGCTTTCTCTTAATGCAAAAACACAAGTTGATTCGTGGAGTTACCCTCCTGCCATGACAATACTAATGTTAATGTCTAAAAATGAATGAAAGATTTATAGATTAATTAGAAGTCAAAATAACACTTAAGTATTTTCTATCTATCAATGATATACTGTCAAACATTTCAATTCTTTTGTTGCAAGTTTTATAATCTTTGTGATTTAGTATACTAGTTGGACCCATTACTTCAAGGTTCTTGTTAGACTTTTAGAATTTCCTCTAAGAACTTATTTTCCATGGGAAATACACAAAATTTGAGAAAACCTTGGGCTTTTTCCAACATGGACAATGCTTTATGCCCTTTCTACTCACATAATATCACACCTCACCGTTCTCTTTATTATTATTATTATTATTATTATTAACTTAAGTTGCTTAGTGTTATGATACCCTTTTAGATTTATAGAACACATAAAAAATTGACTAGTCCATAGGAACCTTGATATATGAATTAACACGTGTTTCTATCCAACTCCATTTCATTACCAAGCAAAATATCACTTGTCAGTGGCCACTCAAATGAGACATATAGAGGGAGTAAAGGATATTCAATTTTGACCTTATATGATTAACCATCAATTATTGTGAACATTGAAATCTACCTCTTTTCCAAGGGGGTTTATTGATGCAATTATCGTATAACCAACTAATAATATGAAACACATTTAAATATTTCCATCTAATTCATGCTAAGATCACTTTTAAATACCAAAAGAAAGTCATTAGGCCAATATTACTATAACTAGAACAACCAATAGATGGATTTCATCACCTTCTTATGCTTTAATATTGATCCATAAATGGTAGGCTTACAGCCTGTTGGTTAAATCAACATGAATACAAATTATGGAATAAGAAAAATATTGTCTCCTATAGATTGTAAAACATTTCTATATAGGAAGATTATGCCTCATTCAAAATGGAGCTTGTGTATTCTTACAATGTTGTAGTTTGGAAACCATTCTTCACTTATCCATTACCATTCACGACAAATAAAAATACAAATACTTTGAATTGAGCAAATATAATGTAAAATCAATTCATCATGGAATAGGAATCAACCTATAAAATGTTGCTATGACTATGTTTAATACAACTCAAATATCATTGTAAGTGATTGACAATAGCACCCACAAACAATAAAAGGACCAGTAGAAAATTTCAACACTATGATGAGTGGTAATGAGCTATTGAAGTTTGCATCTACTACCAAGACATAATATTTAAGCAATAAAATGCACTAAATATACAATGGCAATTAAATGCACCATAATCAACACAATTTTTTTTTTTTTGCTTAGGAAATTTCTTACAAATAGTGAGTTATACATGCCCATAAATCTCAAGCATTATTGTTCACTAAAAAAAGTGTAGATGGCCATGGCTCAAAGACACCTTTGTTCTATGGACAAACTCCAATGTTTTTTCTTCCTATTTTCAAGCTAGTTACACTCTTCAAACTCTCATCCTTACTCCTCAAGCTTCCCAATTTCTCTTTGCATCTCCCCATTGATGTCCTTCTTCACTAAAACCTTCATTTTTAATGGGTTGTTTCCAAAGGATAACTATCACAATGGTTTGTTTCAATTTCCAAGAACATTTTCCCAACTTTGAAAAAAGAAAAAAATGACATGGTCGTTACAAATAATAATAAAAAGGTGATAAATTAATTCAAATAATCTATAGATCAAAATAGTTTGGGAAAGTATAAAATTGGTTGATTTTGGAGTTGGAGGTGATAGCAACAACAACGAGTTTTGTCCAAATCAAAGCATGAAATTGTATTTGGGTCTTCTTAATAAGTTATTGAATTCAAAGTATGAATTTGTAATTGAGCCTTTTTAATAAGTTTATATTATGACTGGATCTAGGTAACTATAAAATTATTGAATTTTTTTTTTATAAGAGCAAGGATGTTAAATTCTAATCAGAATTTAGTGACATATTGAAGTGGTTTTTATTTATTTAGTATTTTTTTTTATCCAAGTCCAGTAAATCATTATATTTGAAGAAAAGAACAATAATTGCGTAGTGCTGATAAATGTGAAATGAATGGTCCATATTTTTCAATAGCAAAAAGTTAATGATACTAGTTTCTAACAAAGCAAACATTAATGATAGAAATAATGCACACACTGATATAATTCCCTATGGTAAATATTTATCAAAAATAATAATATTTATTTATCTATTTCACATTTCAAAATTTATTTATATTATATATTTATCTACCTACCAAATCTGCAATGATTTAAAACAATCCAAGTTTATGAAACTTGAATTTTCTATCTTCTAAAGTTGTAACTCTGGTTTCAAATAAGTAAAGCACCTTCACATGAAAGAAACTAGATAACCACAGAGTATATGATGCTAAAAGTAAAGGAAATGATGCACTTCCTAAAATAATTCGATATATATGTCAACAAACCAAAGAAGCATAAAGAAATAAAAACTAAAACCAAGTATGTTGGTCCTAAAAAAAAACTAGCTAGAAAATAAACTACAAGCCCCTTTATTTGAGAGAAAATGTAAAAAATCAAACAAGGCAAAGCTGAAGATGACCAAAATGATAAAGTAGTAGTAATGTGAAATAAACGAAAGTAACAACAATTATAATCATGGATACAATAGAATATATAAAATATGAATTGAAATAAATTAAGAGAGAATCAAGAGTTAATGGTACCAAACCAAGAATCTTAAAATTAAGAGTAAATAAAGAGTTAATGACACCAAACAAGGAATCTTGCAATGGTTGAAAACAAGATACAAGTATGGTGATGATAGTTGTATTCCCACAACACCACACTCATGCTTTAATGTTCAAAATCGCCTTTACAAGGAATCTTGCAATGGTTGAAAACAAGATACAAGTATGATCATAGTTGTATCCCCACAACACCACACTCATGCTTTAATGTTCAAAATCTCCTTTGGTTTGTCACTACTTGCCACACCATACCTTTTACATTATTTTACCAAAACTTTATATCCCCCTAACATTGCATTTTTCACTATTCACTAAGCCTAATCAATCTCTAAATACCTAGCCCAAATATACACTAAAATTCAATGGTAAATTCACTTTAAAACCTAACTAGCAAGATTTCTCTCACAACACCAACAACTTCCTAAAATTGCTATTCATGGCAAGATGTTCTAGGTACAAAGATGTTCCAAGACATGCAAGGTACCAAGGAATGTTAGTGCATTGTTCCAAAGCATGTTAAGGTGTGCCATGAGCGTTGAGGAGTGCTAGGTCTCTCTCATTAATAGAATTGATAGAGCTTGATTATGTATTAAATAATATAGTTCCTACACACA